>VBVQ01003816.1:5864-17181 GCA_011636635.1 Tetramorium simillimum
AGAGAAAGGAAGAGAGGGAGAGGGAGAGAAATTCGCGGGATTCGAGCGCGAGGGTGAGACACGAAGGGTGGGTCGGGTGACTGGAAAAGCCGCGGGCTCTGCTGGCGTGTGCACGACGGATACGTGCCTGGACTCCATTACGGGCTCGGGGAGCCACTCTTTCCTTCCGATAAAAACGGAAAAAACTGACCCTCCCCCGCCCCGTCCATCCCCTTCGCAAGTCCACCCGCGCAAGTCCTCCTACTTCTTCATCTCCTACTCTGCCGCGCCGTATCGGTAACTGCTTCGAGCCACCCGATGCCGCCGTCAACCACCCTCTGCTCTCGCCCCCTTCCTCTCGTCTTCCTTCTTCTCCGTTACGGTCATCCTTCCGACCCGGGTCTCCTCAAGATACGTCTGCGAAGTCGGAGAACACGTTCGCGGACGGGTCGGGGTCTCTCGCTGACGCGCGTTCTACAGCTTTATTTCTTCCGTTATCCACTTATTTCCGACCCGCGATCTCGAGCGACGCTCGCAAAAATACGGATACTTCCGCTGAAACGTTTCGATATTTAGCCGACGGTGACGATAAATGTGCGGTTTAATAACTTCCGGTGATTCGATGCGAAATACACAAAGCAAAAACGCCGAATAGGGAGAAACGTTTTGATATTAAACGAGATATAGCAGCATCCCGACAATTAGCGGACGTTTCGTTTGTCTTGCTTTTACGTTCGCCATATCCGATATTTTCAAAGGCATCTGTTTACGGCAGGCTTATATCCCCCTCATTGGATTCTCATTGCCTGAGTTTAACCACTACGGTTTCTTTCTCCCCTCGCGACCACCTTTCCCCGCCGAGTTCTCAATACTCCATAAAGTCTGGCGATGCGTTCGTGTACTGGGTTTTGAGTAAGCCGGCATTTCTGACATTATACATCTCTCGGCTTTCTTTTCCGCTCCGCGATCCACCTTCTCCCTCCTCCTCTCGCCCCTTCGCCGTTCTTTATTTCCTACTTACAGACGATGCTTGTCTCGATCAGCATTCATTGCGCGAGACACGCGGAGCGAAAGACGTCTTTATTGAAAAGTTGCGCCGCCACGACTCAAGTAATTTAACTGTTACGATGGGAAATGCCGAGAGACGAATATGAAACGTGAATTTTTGCGAAGCGTTCAACCGCGTTCCTCCGCGGGAAGAGACGATACGCTTTCACCAAGTACGGGAATCGTAAATAACGTCGACATTAATTTCGTCCTGAAAGCGACTCCTCATATTTTTACAGCCGCATTAAATCACACAACTACGATTGGCCGTTCACTAAATTATGAAACGTTTATAATAAATCAATTTATGTAAATTGTGTACCTGTTTCACCTGCAATACGCGAATACGATAAAAACAATTTAGAACGTTAAACAAGCGCAACTATAGTGTCGCAAACTCCGTTTACCGTTCCATTTCGAGCATGTTGATTGACGTATGTGAGACACGTTCAATCGACTTCCCATGTACCGCGATTGACTTTTAGGTAGAAATATCGTATGCGGATGCGATATCGAAATCGAAATAGCTCTCTCACCCTTACACTGTCAAGATAACGAATTACCGTGGAATCAGGTGTGCGGTCTACTTCAGATGTCCCAAAAAGAATTCTTTGACTTATAAAATACATCCGATTTATCTGCGTGTGATGTATAAAGCGCACTTGCCGCAAGCGTCCATCCTATGTATCATAACATAAATCACACGACGCGTGACAGAAGTAATAAATAATTTACAAAACTGTAAGTTATTACATTTTATAATATATGAGATATAATTTTATGTTATCATATAATTACAAAAAATTATAGACGTAACGGTAAATGTAAGGTTATTCGTATTTATTAAATTTATCTGTACAACCGTGTTAAAATCCATCCAACAAGTTTTGCCGCAAGTTAAGAGTAGATCTGCCAGATTTTTCGTACAAGTTAGAAATTTGGCGTTTCTTGCGATTGGTGGGTTCGGAGCCATTTCCGTGGAAGCCGCACGCGCAGAAAGGTTTTTGAACTCGCGAAGGCGAGCGAAGAATCCAGCGGATGCGTTATGCACGAGAGAGGAAGGTGCATGCCCAGAAAAAGAGGCGGAAAGAAGCGGCAAGAGAAAGAAGCGGGAGGGAAGAGATAAAGATGTTCGGTATTTCCTTTCGTCGTACACGCGGCCAGAAACGTCTGCGCTTCCGTTATTTTTTCAGAAAACAATGTCGGACAGCCACGGTCGCGTAGAATCTTTTTGACTTTCTATTTCCGGTAAGAAGCTCTCTTCCGACGAGTTTCAGGGCGATCGATGGAAAAATATAGCCGCTAATAGTCCCTCTCGAAAGGGTTCGACAGTTTGATCGACAGACTTTTTGCCGTCAATTTCGATGGCGCTCTTCTAGTCGAGAGACTCGAGGACGAGGCGTCCCTGGCGACTTTAATATTCGATGAATTTTTATTCTCCCCAATGGAGCTGACACAAATAGTCGCGAAAAAATCGAGGATACGATTTTAAAATAATACTCGACTCAAGTGGAATTTCGCTCTGGCGTGCGCGCGTACGCTACTTTCGATATTTATAATTTCGCGACTGCTAAATTCCTCGTGTAATAATCGTGCGAAATCTTTTTTTTTTTTTCTTCCTTTCCCTTTTCCTCTTATTTACCACGAATCGTCTCGACGATGACTAAAGTTCGCGAGAAGGAATCTACCGGTTCTCGCGATCAAGACGTTAAAAATTAATTGGACGAATGGACTTCTGCGAAATCGCGATGAATAGATACCCGGAACGAGTGAACGCGTCAAAAATTAATGCCCGTGATTAAACTTATGTCCGAATGAGAGAGAAAGAGGTACGTGGTATACCTATTAATGTGTACCTGTACATTATTTTTAGATCAACTCTACGCTCAACTTGCGAAGGTTCAACTATGGCGCGTGGCTTATGAGCCGCCGACAAATTGAAAGCTCTAAATTTTTAATTCCACGGAAAATTGCCCGCCCAGCCGCTTTACCGCGTCTGACGTTAGAAGCTACTTCCCCGAACTCCCATCGCCTTTAATGCCTGCTAATCCGCTGTCACAGTAACCCGCGCGCGAGTTTTCAACCCTTCCTCTCCGCTATTCTCCCGCGGGAATAACATTTCCATGATCGATCGCCGATCGCGGTTAAGAGGCGTATTAATTGCCCGTCGATCGGTACCTCTAATTATCGGCGTGCACCGCGCGGGCTGATTAATTACTATCGGCTGCCCACGGGTGGTAACCAAAGTGAGATCGATGTTCGACCAAGAGATTCTCTTTAATTCGAGTCGATCGAGTGATTATTTTTCATTCCAACGTCCGCACGGCCGTCCCCTCCGTTATTTCGCATTCTTTTACGGCGTGCTCTCTTTTTCCCATGCCCATCTTCGATATATCGGTATTTTAATGTCTCGCGGCCGATCCTTCCGCTTCGTTCGATTAAAAATGCGATCGTTTTAAATATAAAAATTCGAGCACTTCTAATTTTATTTGTTAGAATTTAATTCTCTCGGGGCTTGATAATTACGTCGAATTTTCCAACTCTCTGTTTTGATTGCATCGACCCAAGTTATCGCAGTTTGTTTACAAAGTTCACCATTTAAACGAAAAATATTGCTCCTAAAATTTACAATTTCTACATCGCAAGAGAGTCGGATATTTCCTTTCTAAAGAGAGAGAAATCATGATCAAACTGTAAACAACAACCCAGCTCATAAGTACGATTTTCGCAAACTTTAGCTTAACTTCGAAGAGCTCTTCTATTTTCGCTTGAAAAGCATTAACGCGCGGAGCGCAAGAAGAATTTCTTGCTGCGCGCGTGGATTCCGTAGAAGAGAAAAAGATAGGAAAAAAGAAGAAAAGAATTTGAAAAGACACGAACGCGCCGCGGAGAACGCCGCTAATTTGCGTATTCGGCACTTCGGGTTTCGGGAGTCTCGCGTTTCCGCGGCCCGCGCCGGTCGTGTCCTCTCTCGCCTCTGTCTTTGTCTTTTTTAAAACGTGACTCACGGAGAGTTCATTAGCACCTAGCCACGCGCCATCGGATGAACGACGAGTTCGGGTCGGACCGGTTTCGAAAGAGAGGGAAGGACAGACAGACAGACAGACAGACACAGAGAGAGAGAGAAAGAGAGAGAATGCACTTGAGATTCGGTCTCGATGACGATTGTACTGCCAACGGGAGAGAACGACTATCCGTAAGATAATTCCATTACTATTGTCTCTCTTCATTGTTATTCCCCACCGATACGTACCGACGGCTGTTTGAGTCCTCTTCTTGGATTCCCGTTCGATTACAGAGGGATTTTGAGGAGAGTCACGTCTCTGCCGGCGATGCGACTGAAATATGGCGTAAGAAACCCGAAATGTTCGCATACACAGGGATTGCCTGAAATTGCGGTCTTATGCGATATTTCGTCGTCTGGTGCTCGCCAGACGTCGGCTGCTTTGCCACAAAGAAAACGTTCGACCATTACGGAGAAGTATGATGACAGATTCTCTGATGATTAGAGTCGCCTTTTTCACGAGATGGCTATCTGAATAATAAATTTACAATCTTGTGGATTTCTTCGCCATAAATTGGCTTCTTTTATTACCAAACATTTCCATCTTTTTGCTGAGAAAATCCACTAAAGTAGCGAAATTCGTCAAAGTTCTTAGGAATAAATTTTATATGAGAAAATGAACATTCAGTACACGGGAATGACCATCATGCTTATTAATATTTCAAACACATGTTCCTTCCAACGTCTATTATCACAAATTACTGCTGTTGGATAATTTACCTGCGCAACGATACCTGATTATTGAGATCCATTTAGTAGTATTTGCTAGCACACACGTGACTTTGGAAATTTCGGCTGATGCGATAAGCTCGCAATATGTTTTCTCTAATGATGATGCTAACCGTTGCATCTGTCCATGCTTAATTTACTGCTTATCGATTGAGGAATGCATCTGGTGGTTTTGTCACGAACGCGCGGAATTTAATTAATAATATTGTTATCGCTGTCCTTCGCTCAAGAATTTCAACTGAGCTATTCGCTTCGATTTTCAGAATTAATAGAGTTAATGTATTATATTATAGATATTAAATCCGGATATAAAAATCCTATTGAAATCTGTAAAATGGGGTATTTAAAAATTTGGGCCTTCGGATTGGAAGGATTAAGGAATCATCTCGCTGTTTTGGAACGATGATTTATTCAATTCAAACTTTCGAAATTGGTTTATTTGGCTTCCGGAATTATTGCGCAAACCTTCACGCACGCATACGAAATTACCACGTGCTTTTGGGTAACATGCTGCCGAAGTTCATTAGCACCGCCACGCGCCAACGACCACGGTCGTTGCACGCTGATGTCGAATACGAGGGTCTGCGGACGTTGGCAGGACAGCGGAGGAAGGGGAAGGAATTGACCGTGCAGAAAAACGTCCTTCTTTCGCGCGATATATGTCCGCGCGAGTGTCAACGCTCGTCAAATTCCATCCGTAAGGAATTTCGCGGCACGTGGATCGTCTCTCGATCCTTCTCGTCTCGTTTCCATTTCTGCATCAGTATAAACGACACGAATTCGCGCACGCGTCGAATCCAATTTCGAGGTTCGTTGACCCGCGTTTGCGATTGTTGCGTCTTATTTCCATGATCAGTAAATTTCCATAGTGTGCGTTTCTACCCATCGCTTAGCAAATAAGTCATGCGATCCGCGTTTTATCTATATTCTTGAAATCTTTTACTTGGAATATCGTTTCTTGCACCGATAACGATCGCAAGTATAATACAATGAACTTTTTTTATTAATTTTAATTTTTCTTGTTTTCAGATCGAGAGAGAGAGCACTACAGCGTGGCGTGCAGTAGTTTTCCAGTTAAAGTGAGTCTTTACGAATATTTTTAGCAATATCTGAGATTAAGATAATTTTGCGAGTATTGTCAGTGTCGGAGTGCCAAAGTGATGCTACTAATGCGTTTAGAATTAAACAAAAATATTTGTTAGAGTAGAGAAAGTCGCAGTTTCCATGCCTCTTTATTTGATTACAGCGTCAAAAGCAATCTTAAACAATGTCTCTTCAGTTTTGCGCTGTCTTTTTATTGTAATATTGCCTCTCCGTTCTGTTCCGATATCGTTTGATCGTTTTATATTAAATATAACCGTACTCGATACATGCCGCGTATCGTCTTCGAGTGGCTCCGGGAAATGCAATCGCAGGCGTATCGACGGCGAAAGTAGGCCATCCCTTAAGAGCGCCGCTCTCCTCAGGGGTTGAAAGGGGTTGGGATGGCGTTTGCCAAAGGACGCGGTGAAAGAGAAGCTCATACAGTCAGTTGTACGCCCCGGTACTTCTCTGAAGAAGGACCCACTCCGAGAGACTGAGTGCTGCTCGAGTCTCTCCTACTTGTTAGAGAATATCCGCGAAGTATATATGCGCTTATTTTCGCTTTACCGGATTCACTAATTGGCTAAAAAATACTAATCGTGTTTGAGACCGCATTATCGTCGTTTAGAGCTCGTTGATCATTATGCATATATTTTTTTATCGCCTTATCTGAAGTATTTCAGAAACTATTTACCCAATTACGATCAACACTTGGCACGATATTAATGATAATAATCGGGATTTAAATATACGAATCAAATCAAATTTATAAAATCTTTGCTGTGCACTTCCTCAGAATATTTGCACAATTTATTTCTGTTTAGTTTTGTATAAAAGTATTTTTCGATAATATCTTTCGTTCGATTTTGAATAATGCCGCATATCGAAGCTTCCGCCAGTCCTTGAATTATTGCAGCAGCGACATTTTCTACCCCTTTCGTATGCCCGTCTGCGTCTCCCAAGCGTAAAGTATGACGCGCAGAGTAATTTTAATTACACGATGCAGCGGCCCTGAATTGTTGCTACCTCGGGGACCTCAGACATATTGGACTAATTCACGTCATTCAGGCGACACTTATTAAACCCGGGAATGCCGTCGGCCTTAATCCTAGCAGAATGCAGGATGGAGCTGGGACGGAAGGGATGAAGGATGTAGCAGCGCCGGTCCGATGAACACCTTCGCGTAGCGACTGCTTCTGAAAATCAAGGACTCAAAATTATTATCGTAACTTTTCATTACTAAATCAAAGCCAATCGCGATTATTTCTTTTTCGCGTTATAAAAATCGAAAAAATCCGAATTAACGTAAACTAAATTCTGCATTTTGCCTAGATGTAATTATGTATCAACATCAATTCTGATAGCAAATAAGAATGCCGTATCGCGAAAGCGGAGCACTTTTTTTTCTTACAGTGGATAATTCGCGAATCAGTTGAATTTAAAAAGAACTCGCAGTCGGATTAATCATTCACAGTGCCCAAGATTGAAGGGGAAAAAGAGCGAACGTCGTGTTCGGATACGATTTCACACAGCGGTAATTAGAGCCACGTATGCTGAGCATTAAAAAGCCATCGTCAAAAAGAACGAAATAGAAAAGGGGGAAAGAAGGAGAGAGGGCGAAGACGATGAATTCCTCCAGTAAATCCTGCTTCGGGGTTCGGTAACGAAGGCGAAACAAAACGCTGCACGATATAATCGGTGAATAATAATCGGTGCCGCTGCGCCGTTATCGGATGGGCATAACGAGCGCTATCGTTAGGTTTTAATGAGCACTAGCCCTAAATTAATATAACGACCCACGTGGTCCCGGAACCGTGACGGTCTGCGCGTAGGGCCCCGTGACGTGACACAGTGACTAGACTGCCGTGACGCTTTTTAGACGACGCGCGCAGATGCGGCGAGGAACACGGTCCCGTTAATTCCCATAACATTTGCCGCAATTAGTGATAAATTATTAACTAATTGCCGAACAAGACAATGAGCACGCGATTCGATAGTAATAACCTTGGGGGTCGCTTAGATGGCAGGTTACTTTCTCTTTTTTCATATTTCATCCAAAATATACCATAAGGAAGGAAAGTGCCCTTAACCAATTAACAGAGCGCTTCTTGATTAAAATTGTCAGCCGGTAATTAGTGATTAATTAAAAGAGCGTCTGTTAAGCGGATATTACTTTCGCGGCAACAGAAGAGATCCCGCGAATCGGTTGCTAATTGGTCGTAATTAGCGAAAGATACTTAATTCTCGATGTTATCATCGATACCGCGATCATTGCAAGTTTTGACAGGTTAACAGGAGAGCAAGTTAATCGTTGTTAAATAAAAGAAATGGAGAGCAAGAGAGAGAGAGAGAGAGAAGAAAGAACAGAAGTAAATGGATACCCGCGGAGGAAACGAGCTTTCTCGCTTCTTGTTGCTCCTTGCTTGGCAGATTCATTAATTAATAATGTCGTATATGCGAAACTTGATGCATTCATGGTGCGTTGACATGGCGCACAAATGGTGCATTGCCGCGTCGCGAATGCATTTTTTTGGGCAATTCAGTAAATAAAGGTGTCGGAACCTGAGTCGCGGACGCAAGAGAATAAATATCATAGCTCTTTCGCGTCGACGTGTACCGTTTCAATCAAATATATTACAAGAAAAATATTAATTGCTTACAAATAATGCTTCATGTTTTACTATCGCTGAGATAATTTAAATGTGACACGCGTGTAATATTTCTCGAAGGCGCACGACAGCCCATTTGAAATTCAATAACTTTTACATCTCGATAATTAATTCAGGTCTTAGACCGTGTTATTCAAATTACCGAGCGATGTTATGAAGTCGATGAAAGAAAAAGAAGATAATTTCTTGCCGCATCAGCAGCGCATCTAGGGAGATTTTCCGCTGCAACACCGCGTAACACAGTAGCGAGGAATAATGTGCAGTTTGATGCAGCCGGTACATGCTGCTCGAGACGGCACGCAAGCCTGCACTAACATCAGGCTTTAGACATCGTTTCCGGAGGGTGGGCGCACCGACTTCCCTTCTTTCCGAGTCACCTTGTATGCTCGATCTTGTTCTCCTTTTCCTGTATGTATGCATGGGTAAGCGTCGCGCTACGTTGCGTTGCGTCGGAGTAAAGAAAGGATGCTGCTCCCTCTCTTTCTCTCTTTCCGTCTCTTTCTCTTTCATTCATTCTCTCCGACGACAGTTTTACCGTCCAACTCGCGCCTTTACGCATACGACGTTGTCATTATCGCGATATCGCTGTAATTGAGTACACATTTGCGCGAAATAGCACACGTTTGTCATTTCGTCACTTCGCGTTTACTATCGCGAGATTATCAGGTGTAATTTGCGCAATTATCGACGGCCTTCAGACTTTGAAATGGGTTGTAATCGAAGATGATTATTTCAAATTTCTTCGCATTACTACATGGCACTCGGGCAATTTTTTTACTTTAACTTTATTGCTGTAAGGCATTTTAATGTTTCTTCATTACTCGATCAGTAAGTATCACTCGCAAAATTATTTTAATTCGATTATATGTAGCCTTTTCTGGAAACTAGTTTATTGGAAGTCAATAATTCCAATTACTCATTAACTCGACAAAGAATGATCTAATCACACGCTAAGGAACGCACGTGCGTTTGTCGATTTAATGATGACTTCTCCTGACTGAAAGATTTTTCGGCGTTTGTTTTATTGATCAAACTGTATTTAAATATATTCGCGATATAAATATAAGCCAGGTCTTAAGATTAAAATTATAAGTATTGAAACGAAGCAAGCGCTATCAAATATCTACGGTAGCGTCATGGCAAAAGATACTTTCGCAGCACTCCGTTTATAATTTATGAAAGACTTATGGCATTAGCGGTCAACATCGCCGCACCGTACAAAGCGCGCTACCAACGCGCAATAGCGCATCCTAATGCGTCATGATGCATAATAATGCATCATAATGCGTCATGGTACGCCATAATGCACGAAAATGATTCTCCGCTAGGAGGTAGGGTTTTCTTTATTTCCTTGCGACTATTAAATGCGATTTCCCGCCAATTTCACCGCCGCAGAGTAATCGCATTTGGCGAACCGCGCTACTAATTATCGACTATACGATCAGCCACGTCAGAGAGCTATGCGAAAAATGGCCATGTGGCTCGCGAACGTCGTATATATACATATATATATTTATATGTATATATTCTATCAATCAGCTTTTTTTTAAGTATACGAATTATCGATTCCACTTTTAATTGGAAGCTGCATCGAGCGAAAACCGGACGAGCGATATTTAACCCGATTATAAACAGTTATCCGACTTTTTACCGTGGGCGTTTTTACCGTCGACGCGCGCGCGCCCGAATTAACTCGTAATTACCAAAGCGAATTCGCGCGAAATCCATCGGAGAGTTACGCGCACCGGCGGATGTATGAAATGCATTTTAAACGCTCGGCGAGCGCGAGCACGTCGCATCGAGAGCGCGATTTATAGTCCCCGCATAGTAATCTCCTCCCGCACTCTCTTGTATGTGTCACAGACCCCCGGCGTGATGTATACGTCGTAGTAGCGAGACGAGACTATCACGTACAAATACACACGAGCGCGTGATAGTACGTAGCAAAAGCTCTGCCTGTATGCGTCGCGCGGCATATATCGCGTGCGCATACTGCATTACTAAATACGAAAATTCATAGCACAGTACGACCGCGTTAGCTGTTTCCCCCAATCCCACCCTCTCGCTCCTCTCAAGTTAGTCCCACTATAGAGTCCCCTAAGTACTGATCCAGCTTGCCACCTCTCGCGAGGACGCTTGAGATATTTATGCCCGCTCTATCTAGCAAGCGGCCATACTGTAAAGAAAATCCTGGTACAGTATTACCGAGCATCCGCCCGGCCCCGTTGTCTAATATTTCCTCGCCGACAACGCGCCGCTTGATATCTCCTTTCGACTCCTCGCGCTCAGAAGCGCGGCCGGCGCACGGTACACGTCGGGCGCAAGCCCGAGCGAGCCGGCTTTGACCATGAGACGGGCCACGATTACGTTTAATCGCGGTGCCAGGCCTGTGTTGTCGCGCTTCCCATGGGACGCGCCGCCGTAACATGGCCCTGGTGTATATGCCCGTACACGTGACGTCATCGGTCATACTGTTTTCTAGTCGATGGTCACGAGGATGTGCCGCCACGTGTGACTACGAGCCTACGATTAAGGTTTTAATTACATGTTAACGACTGGCCTCGGCCCCGAGGCAGCACACGCACGTGGGGAACATGCACCGGCGGCGCAGCGTATACAAACTGTGTTACACGCTCGCGTCGCGTTGATAACGAGCAAATTCCTCACGCGTGTTCAACACGCGCGTGCGATACGTCGCGGATAGATGCAGCTTGCGCCTCGTCTGTCGGCCCCTCTCCCCTTGCCC
>VBVQ01003817.1:0-17180 GCA_011636635.1 Tetramorium simillimum
GGCTTTGTGCGAGGGGGAGAGAGAGCTCTGGCCGAGCCAGCCAGCCGCCCACCGGCGGCCACCACCGGCAAAGTTCGGAAACCACCTTAATTAATTCCCACGGAAGTGAAACCTTCGTTAACGCCGGTTTGCACTAATTAGAACGAATTAAAGAAAAACGGAACGAAAGTATCTCCTCCGAGTGTCTTGCCGGTTATTGTTGCTCCCGGCTGTTTGTTTCGAGCATCATGGGCGAGCCCATTGAAGTCGAGGAAGTTGGCGAGATAACTGAGATTATTGAAACGGAAAGAATAGATTTGATTCGAGAATTGGAAATAGAATTGCGATAATGTACCAGAAGAAGAACGGCATTTTTTTTTTTGCGTCTGTCGCGGAAAGAAAAGTTTTAACCCTCTCTTCTTCGACTAACGGCCGAAATTTCCAAACAGGACCCGAATTCTAATTTCCGATTTCTAATTTCTGATAATTTGGCAGTTTACTCGGATTCGATTCGGATCCGTTTATTCGGTTATTCGGATCGTCAGATGTATTCCTGTGTACGCGAATCCGGAAAGTGCAATACCGACGAGCGGAATTTCCAAATTCAATCAATGTTTGAGGTAGGCTAACGCCTTTGAATGCGTGCGTGTGTTCGTCCGGTTAAACCGGCCGGTCAGAATCTACGCAATTTGAAAATGTTTTCACATCGGTAAAATGTGCATCGGTATTCGCGTAATTAATCTATTTTTAATTGCGGCCCCCGACAATATCGACGAAATTACGAGGGCTAAAAATGTGTGCCATTTTTCCGCGTTACCATACGCGATATATGATAATAAAATCGTAACGTGCGATAAAATTTAATTGCGAGCGAAACACCTATATTCTGCGTAAAACGTTTCGAAATTTTCGCGGCGGACACTCCAACAAAATTAACTCATTTTACCGTACGATAGCAATGTATCTCTCATCTGTGTAGCGTTTTGTTCTGCCAGTTGGCGCATAAATGTATTGCGGATTGCATTTTATCGAATTCGTGCATATCACCGTCCCTTTATTTATCACAGATAATACAACGTTGTAGCATCGCTTACGAATTCGTGACGCTCATTATTGGAAGGTAATTTCTCACGTTAAATATATGTGCGTAATATAAAAAATATATTGTTTAGAAATATAAAGAGAAATTGTGCAAATGGTTTTTAGAGGCACAAAGATCAAACTTGTAAACTCACAAATTTTTAAATGAGCAAAAAATAATAAATATTTAAAGTTCAGTTATTACTCTATTAACATTATGTCCACTATATGTAAAATTCATTCGCTAATAGTTATAACGACGCGAATAATATAATAATTATTTAGGAGTAAAACTAGAATGTATAAACTTGTTACATCTTCTGTGTAAGTGATTTACAGAAATATTAAATAAAAAATAATAAAACATGTTCGATATTAAGATTGCAGTCATCTCCAATAACAAATGAGATGTTTGGTATAAAAATCAGTATTCTTAATCATATTGTTCATTATTCTATATCCATATTTCAAAAACTAAATCAATGACATATACTTTCATTGTTAACGAAACAGCGAATGAAAACGTGATGTCTTTAATGCAATCCTGACCTATTTATTTGATGAAACATTGCAAAAGATCATCTTTCTGCGCAATTTTTGAATATATAAATGTCGATACCAAATAAAATTTAATAAAATAGATTGTTATACCGTAAAAAAAATTTCAATAGAGCCAGTGATTTTCAATAACCGGCCGCGTAACGCATTGGACGGTGGCTTCACTGGAATGCAATCAATCGCATCGATACTCTTTTTCCTGCCAGTTAGAAGTGAAAACTGCGCAGTCGTTGATTTTACAGGAAACCAACGTATTCGTGCGCGTTCAGCGAGCATAAGCTAACTCATCTAGTACTTCTTAATTTCACAAATTTCCCTCGGTAGAGATATTGCGCTCTTCTACTCTAAAAAAAAAAATGTTTCCGCAACGCAAACACAATCCATTAAATAAATTTCGTTTGAGGAAATCGAGCAACACGCAATCACCGGACGATATGTCAAAAAATTTCAAATGTTTAAAAAATACCTGAAATGCAATTTTATCATTGAACAAATCAAATAATCGATGGAAAGATAAAAAATTATTAGGCGAAAGAGATAAACAGCCTGATCATTTAGAGCTTTCTATCATTATTTAATTTATCCATATAAAATTTTAATTATTAATTATTATCTGTTTATCACTAAAGTGCCCGTCTCTCGCCTATTTATCCCGCACGATTTAAGAAAGTGTTTACGAGCGAATTTCGAGGGAAAATGAGTACGCGCGCCGTTCGCGTCGGCTCAAAACGCGTACATTTCGCCATGTACAATCGTAATATTCCGCGATATGTTGCGTGCGCCCGCCGGCGCCGTCGACGACACGGCGGTCTCGTCGCGGAAGATAATACGGGGATAATCTCGGTATTAATTTCTCGCGTGAAGCCGCGCGCGCCGTGTCGCGTCGCGCCGCGGCGGGGGGGGCGAAATCGGATTTGACGAAACGAGACGGAAACAGAATCACGTTGCGGTTAGTGATTTTCAATAACTGACTACGAAATGCCCGGTGCGGCGCGAGCGACGGCTCGCCGAGGAATGCAATCAGTCGGGCCCCCGAACTTCGTTGGCTCCGGCCGCGCTGCCTTTGGCACGTAACGGCAGCGCCCGCCGTCTGTGTGCAGCGCTAACGCGGTCCAGGACGCCGCGCTCACGAGGAATGCAAAATCTATGCAACAATCTACTCCCGGAGCTGTTTCCATCCGGCCGGCTTCCTCCCAGCCTAATGTGCATTGACGCGGCGGAGGAGAGGCGCGGAAAACGCGCGCGCGGGCGGCTACCGATGCAAATAAGTGCGGTAGGTAGGTACGGGTTGCCCCGACAGACTCGCAGAGGGATTCGCCTCTATCCCCCTTTCAGGCGTGATAGTCGATCGCAGCCCGATGATTTGCCGACCGTAGGCCGAGTCACGATAGTCACGTTACAATTGTACGACGATTCGCCGACGCGAATCGCGGTTCCGCGGGCAACGAATCATGCTCTCGGAAGTATGCAGAAATGTGTGGTCTCGGAAAACCACGTCGGGTGTAACAGAATATGATTTATCTGTTATGTTTTACTCCTCGGAGAATATTTCGTCTCCTTCATCTGCAAAAGATGCGAAAACGCAAATTTCTAAATTCTCTAATTTCCGAACTCCCAAATTCCAAATTTAAATAAATTTATTAGACTTGAATGTTTAAAAAATACCTGAAATGCAATTTTATCATTGAATAAATCAAATAATGATAGAAAGATAAAAAAATTATTAGGCAAAAGAGATCCAGCCTGACCATTTAGAGCTTTCTATCATTATTTAATTTATTCATATAAAAGTCTAATTATTAATTATTATTTGTTTATCACTAAAGTGCCCGTTTCTCACCTATTTAAATTTAAATCTAAGCAAATAGAAGTTTAACATTTAATTTTATTGATGGAATCCATCTAAAAAAAATTAATCATTTATGTCAATTAAACGAAATAATTCTTCGAGTATTAAATTTCCACGATGAAATCTGTACAAATCCTGCGCAAAACACGAACATTGCTTGAACACATGTTCTACCTGCGGTGCTGTTTTTTCACGGAAAAATGTTATCATCCCCAATTGGCAGCACGCTCGCAATCATCGATTCGCCCCGCAATCCGATTATAACGTACACATATCGTTCAACGTACACTTTTGTTGTCAAGTTTTTAAAATGGATCCTTCCCGCGGCGGGACGAGTGTCATCGGTGGAAAAATAGATTAAAGCCGGACATTCGGACACGACGTTGCTGGGAATAAGAGAATACGCCCGAAACTTTGTCCCAGTTGCGTAAAGAATGCCGCCTCGACGAAAGTTAGAAAGGAAAGCCATTCTGAGTATTACATTATTCTCGTTAGGTCGTGCGGCGCTTTAAAGTACGTGTTCAAAAGACGAATCTATTTCAGAAATTATAAGAACTCGCCGAACGTTGTAAGAACCGTTGAATGTATACGTGAATAATTTCGTCTGGCAAAACTTTTCGAGAGGAAGATTATCATTATTAAACTTTTCTCTTTATTGGCCTGAACTTACGGGGGGATAAGTAAACCGGTTTTGTATTTAATATTGATATTTTCGTCGAACAATAGTAGAAAGTTTTATTCATGCGCAATGCTCAACTACGTAATAAGATGCGCTTCAAACGTATTTCATAAACGTGAATCCCCTTTTTTGTTCATGCAACACTCGGATAGAATATTGAATTTAAGGTCCAAAATGCAAATCTCAAATACGTTTAAATAAAATTAAGGAACGAAAAGCTAATAAAATATTGTTTTTCATACCTACATTATATTATTTATTAAAAATACATATGGTATAATATTAATCGATCCAAAAAGACCAAAATCAATATTACTCTAAATCGATATGAATAAAATTATAAAAGTCTCATTGTCAGTATTAAAAGATAAAAATTACTTCTCTTTATAAATAGATCTTTTAATCTCTTGGGGAATATTTTACCTTAACGCAATGGAGAGTTAAAATTGTCCCGAAGAACTGTACCAAAATTTTGTCATCATGGCGACTGTCGGCAAAATTGATGGGAAAAAGGGTAGTGAAATAGCGAGGGTGATGGCGGAAGTTGTGGCCCACAATATCGGGGAAACGAGAACCCGGGAAGAAATAAAATCCTCGCGCGAAAATCAGAACATGGCAGACGTCTGGTCAACAAAGGGTCTGCCGACCAATCTCTCAAAGTAACGATACTCTTGAGAAGGACTAAGAAGGGTTGTGATTGAGGACTCGGAGACAAGTTCGCTTTTATGACAGACAACTGTCACTTTGGCCGAAATACCGTCTGACACAAAAAAAACTTTACGAAACGATAAAAGTATTTTGTTATCGTTTCGTAAATCTCGCGTAAACGATATCTCTAAAAAAAAAAGTAACAGCCGATTTGAAAGAATTGCAATCGCATTTCCCAGCTTCGATAGAATCGATGCGGCAAGAGATAAGAAAATAACATTTAAACACGATTTTATTGTGTAACAAGAGATGCACTTTGGAGAAACTGGGAGAACACTCGCCGTGCGTTTGAAAAATAATAAAAATAAAAGTATCGTAAGTTAAAAATCAATAAAAATATATTTATTTAATGGAAATTTGTAAAATAAAAATAAACTTCACACTACAAAAAGAAAGGATGAAGGAAAGACGCAACTTAAGACACGAAAGAGGGAGAATTGAAAAAAGTCGGAGGATCGATGAAAATGTGAAGTGCGAGAGTCGACGATATCGTAAGAAGAAGAGTGTGCAGGGCCGGAAATAAAACAGGCGCGCGGGTTTGTAAAGGCGGCAAACGACCAACGGCGGATTTCTGTCCTCGAGATAACGACATACCCTCGGGAAACAGCGGGATAGAGATGAACGAATTTCCCCCGTGAGGGTGGAAGAAGGTAGAGACGCGCGATCAAGAATAGGAAGGCGCGCTGCCACTCGTTCTTTTTCGAACGGGGAGAAAACACGCTCGATGGATCGAATATCCTGTTCGAAAAGCTAAATGAGTACGGACGTCTGCTTTAACCACAAACTACCTTGGTCTGTCGGTCGGTGGCCAGAATGCCGCTGCAGTATCGCGTATCTAGGAAATCGAGTTACAAATATCTACAAGTCCGTCGATGTTAATATCTTTTTTTTCCAACGTGATTGATTCGTGCTAAGAATTTAACAAACTGAGTCGAAATTTGCTCAAATAATCAAATCAGACCTCGAAACAAATAATAATAATAAGAAATAAATTTTTATCATCGGAACAAAACCAACAAAGAAATATATATTAATAATTAAAGAGGGTCTAATTATTAACTTTATAACAGAATTAACTATATCTATTTTTATGAAAGTATAAAGTAATAGAAAGATTAATACATATATTTATTTGTAATATAATTTTGATAATAACAATTTATATTTTATACTCAAAAATTTTTATAAAATTAATTACAAATCTTCAAATTAAAATAAGAAATAAAGTCCTTCTTGTTAGAAAACTTTTAGATACAGAATAAAACGTTCAATTAAACTCCAAATGAAAAAGCAATATTATTCACGTTCTCGATGAGAATATAGTCTTTTGCTGCTAAGAAAAAAACAGTGGAAGAAAGTCTTTACTTGCTATTCGTTTGTATGTACATATCGGTTAGTGACGCTTAATACTTTAACGGCGTTTTACATAATTATATCAACTATGACGACGCGAATTGAGAGATGAACTATTTTATATCAGACTTGAAACAAAAAAAAACAGGAATACCAGGTTTTATCTCGAATATGATAATTTGAAATTTAAGAGAAGTGTGCCAATGAGTTAAAAATTCCAAAACTGTTTATGACATCTGCCATCGACGCTCGTCATTTCCCAAAAAACCCTTTCCTAATTAACCCGTCCAATCCGAGAGGAATCCTCGCTTTCCTCTCAGTGAAATGTTTATGCACTCGCCATATGGCGCGGCCGGCAACTGAATCTAAATTGCAAATTCGCCATTGGAAAAACATCGTACTCGACTCTGTGTATTTGGATACACGCCTCTGAAGAGTGATACATGTACGGTATCTCTCTAAATGTAAGTGTCTAAGTATTAACTAATTGAAAAGCAAAGTTTTGCGATCATCGGGTTTTTTTTTCAGAGAGAGAGAGAGAGAGAGAGAGAGAGAGAGGAGGAATCTGCATTATTTACTTCTCAATTACCGCAGAGGTGTCTTCGCCCGTGCTATAAAATGACATATAAACTATCGTAAGGAATTTACATATGAACACAGACTCGATAATGAATTTAATATGCGTTCTAATGAGATTTGCCATTAGGCACAATCAATGTACATTAATTATAATCACGAAAGCACCGCAATTTAATCAATCAATTATGCAACTCCGTAACTGAGAACCAACAGGAAGATAGAGTGGCATTATGGAGACGTGCTTTGGAAACTTGTTAATGAGCTTGCCAGATACTGCTTTGTCGATTAAGATGTTTTGAACTTACCTACGTAGTCCTTCCAACTCATTACGACATTAGCGGATGAACATTTTTTAATCCGCGATATCGGAACCGAACCGGCTTTATTATTTCGGAGCATTTCGAGCATACGAAATACGAATGTCATCCGTAAGGCGTCTAATTATACAACGAGCGTACGGCCCGTTGTTCGCTTCCCAATAAACGACGAAATTATCACTTCACTAAAATTGTCGTCACGTAGACTTGAACTATCAATTTGATACTATTAGATCGATTAAACGCTGATCGACAGCCAGGCAATTTGGCTGCGATGCCGTGGGCACCTAACGAGATAATGCCCCGGCGTGCCAGCGAGAAGTTGGTAAACATTAAACGCTCGTAAAACGTAATCCTCCGTTGGACGCCGCGCGTTTATCCAAAATGACAATACGATCCGCTAATTCGCACCGCGCGCTGTTTTACGCGGAACAGTTTAATATTTTGCGCGCTGTTGTTCGTCACCGCGCACTAGACTTTGCGGTAGCGTTTTCGAATCGGGTCGGGGGCTTTTTTATTGTTTGTCGCCAGTGGCCAATAATGTCAAAAGATCGCGAAAGATTTTACTCGCACATTTCGCTTATGCAAAACACCGTATTAAATGCGTAACGCATATTCGATGTATTATAACCATGCCAAAAGTACATCTAATTTGGATTAATGTACGATACATTAAATTTATGACGCACAATTATAAGTAATTGTACATCAAGATTATGTATTATTAAATACTCAACATTTACGAACTGTTAAACAAATGTAAAGTTTTTATATCTTTTCAATTAAAGTTTTTCGTAAAAATGGATTCCAATAAACGAGCGTGAAAAAACACGAATGGAGAATTCGTTTTAACAAGTGCGAACGACGCCGCGAAAGCTCGCTGATTGAGAGAAACGGAATAATTATGAATTTCGCGAAAAATCCAACGCGATTAAAATATTACATTTTTATATATTTGCGTGGAACATTTCGCAGTATTACATACGCAATGTGATAGTTATTAGTTGTCACGTTACGAAGGATTACTCACCCGGTGGTTGCTCCGCCGTTGTCAGACACACACACTCTCCCTCCTCTTCAGTTTATCAGTCTTTTTCAACGCACTCACGCTTCGCTCGTATCGCGACGCGCGACAGCCGAAATATCATTAACAAACGGACGATGTATCGCGTAATTTCTACCTTGAACCGTTCGAATCGCGTCATCGCGCATCATTGCCGCACTTCCCGAAAATCGCCATAAAATACATTTAAATTCAGCGCACGAAAAATTTAAAGCGCAACGCGAGATACGTTTCCATTTCGAGTATCATTATTAAAATATCGCAGGCACCCGTAAATATTGCAGCGGAGCGGTATTTTATAATTCCCATTGCTTACCGCTCGGATTTTTGCGTTCGCGCTTTGAATAATACACGCAAAATATCTGCGTCAGTAAATCGCTATTGATCAAGAGTCGACTAATTAATAATCGCGGGATTAATGATCGCCGATTTCTTTTAAAGGGAGTCACCGCACCGCGGGGGATGACGCGCGACGGTACGCGATGAGCGGACTCTCGTGTGGCGAACCGGTCCGCTCGAGTGACTGCGTACGAATGATAACGCGGCGCCTTACATAAACAATAGAGCGCCGTAACGCCGCAACAACAAATACCGAGGCCGCGAGCCCCGAATTCCTAGAAATACCTAAAGCGGACTACAGGCCCGTACGATGATACCTTAACAATTACTCCGGAACGCGTGGCTCGCTTAACGCTTTGTAACGTAAATTCACGCGGAATATATTCCTCCTATTTTAATACAATTAGCACACCCGACGGATATATCATGATTTTTTTTTTATTGGATTATTCGCGATTCAGCTATTCCTGCCGTTAGTCTATAATCTCCCTCAAAAATGATAGACGAATTAATTGAAATCGGCGCGGCGCATTTATATACCTTTACGTGTTAAAAAATTACATTACACAGCAAACATAATGGAAGCATATCGATTTTAAATTAGTTCAAAAGTTACGACACAGAATACAGTAGAGGCAATTATTCGATCTCATCTACTTGAAATTTATTCGTTTAAACTATTAATTACATGCTGTAATCGCATTTGCGAAAGAGCGGTAAAAACTCTATTCTTTTGTATTCTAACAGCTGTCTCAATTATTAAAAGAGATTAACTTAATGCGACCGTTGTTAAATATATGTATATGTACCGCGTTAAATTGTTTGCCGGCGTTTCGTGGCAAACGCCTAGCATACTCCGGGAGGATAAAAGTAACCAACAAGAGATGGTTCACGTACTACAACATTAAAGTACGCTACAGTACTCCGCCGTCGTATAGCAACAGAAAATAGTCCGGAATAAAAATAAGCGTAGAATGTCACTCTAAAGTTACAATGGACTGCGGAGGGTTAAAAACGTAAAAAAATGGACTAGCAAAATAAAATATAGTTCGTCGGAGTTGCAGCGAGGAAGAATAAAGTATGAAAACACCCATTCGTTATGTTATAAAACTGACAAAAATGATTCTTTATGTTTTTAAATTTCGCTCCACCTATTAATCGTTATGGTACATAGAGACGACGTAACGACTTGGCGGACGATCAAATTATATTATTTCGAGGCTTCAATGACTTCGATAATAATTTCCAAGATGTGCCATGAAATAATAACTACGATACTCCCCCACGTTACATTAAACGATCAAAATCATGATGCGAAATAAACCTCACCGGTAAGAAATGCTTACCGGGGTCTTACGATTGTAAAAGAGAAGTACAATGTCGTTCTAAAGTTGCAGTAAACTACAAAAAGTTAAGGCATGAAGAAACACTCGGCGCCGTACAAAACTTCAAGATACAATGGAATCAAGATATTCTCTTAGTTTAGCGAGTTGCAGTTCCATCGAAGTTCTTGATGTGAAATACGAAATGCAGTCTGTATATATACACCGCGATTATGTCGAAAGCGCAATGGTTCGAAGTTATAATAAGGCGTTTTACTCAAGAATAATAAAAAATATGGTCTAAAAGCGGTGGGAGGTAACTTTTAATGCAAAATAAAAGTTCAAGTATCAGTGTAAAAAAAAAAGTATAACCTCACTATCGACTACTTTTAATAACATCGATAACGTACGTGCAAAAAGAGCATCTTCATTCGATGAATAAGCCTCATATATGACAAAAGAGAGATAATATTCCTCATATTTTCTTTTATTACAGAACAATTAAACGGAAAATGCGTTTCTTTCGTAATTAAAAATCCATTGCATAAATGAGAAAGAGATAATTAGATTAAAACAGCATTGTATATTATCGAAAAGTTACACTAAAAAAAAATTTACTAAAAGCAAGTGAATTCTTATTATTTTCTCTACTTTAATAAATAGGTTTTGTAATTGTAAGTACAAATTTTCATTTTAAATAATATTTACTTAAAGTATTATATTTTTATTTTAAATAATATCCAGGCATCGTCCAGGGAAAATTTTAAGAACAAAAAAGGTCGAGTAACAAAATCTTTTAACTATCTTTTAAGCTGCGAAGTCGTGACAAACGTTGGTCGCGGGGACAAATTATTTATTTATAATTATTTAAAGGCGAGCAACAAAATCGGCGATTGTTGAAGGGGATTGTCCAAGGAAAATTTTAAAACCAAAATCGGTCGAGTAACAAAATCTTTCAACTAAGTTGATTGATGAAATTATTTTCTTGCAAATATCGTGTATACACATTAATGAAAATTCCAAAAAGTAAATTAGTAGTAAATCTTGCAGAACGAGAAAATATTCGCGTGTAGATTCCTCTCCGCACGGCATCGATACCGCACGACAATGTGAACTGAGACCGGCAATTTCGCATATTTCGTGCCGACGCCTTCGGTCCGTTGCATTCTAAAATATTGCCATTATAAATCGCCGTTCGGTGGGTCTCGGCGCGATTGTATTATAAAATGCGGACAAATTAATTCCGATTCCGCCGGGAAAGGCGCCCGACGAAACGTGAGAGAGCGAACAACCGGCGCGTATGCCGTCGCTATCGCGCGCCTTCGTTACCCGCCACGGTGCGCGCATTGGCATTAATTATCTCCGTATGGATATTGAAGTAAGGATTTATAGCTAAGGGAATCTCTCCCGGTGCCCCTGTATCCGTTCTTCGATTCGTGAAATCCCCGCCCTGCGGTACGTCTGATCATTATATAGAACACGGCCGGAGAATTTTGATTGTAATTCGATTGTCCCGCGCAGTCTGGGTCGAAGGAAAAGCGCAATGAAACACTCGGTACCCGATATACGGTCTTGTCTTCGAACGATTTATAATGCAGAAGTGATAAAACGGTCGAAGAGCGTATCTCTCGATCATTTTAACGCGCGATCTTTTGTCTCCTGAACAGATAAAGCGGACGTCCATTCCACAAGACACTTCAAAGATCAATCTCTCGAAATCTCATTAAATATGCTTTAGAATAAAATTAATTAAATGTACAATTGGAATAAAACGTCATAAAAAAAAAAAGAATAGAAGAAATCCAGAATTACACTGATAACGCGTGACGCGAATCGAATGTCAAACGACGTAGCCGGAGTCTTCAACATCATCGTTTAAGCACGCCGATCGTAAAGGATAACAGCGCGCAAGTTGCGTCGTTTAAAAATGTTTACGGCTTTATTCTCTCCGAGACTTTAATTTCTGCTGCGCGTTGCAAAATGATATTAAGGCGGCGTTTGACGTAGGGTGCCCGTTCGTGTTACAAGCGGTTAATTAACTTCGCTACTTTCACGAGCTCTTGACGCTCGAAATCCACGCAAAGGACTTTGTAAAGATTCGGGACGACCTGAATTTATAGACAGTTCGCGCGATATGAGTTTGGAATCTTGATGGAGGACCTCCCTATCGATTACGCGTCTAAATCACGCGAAGGAGAATTCCTTTTTTCCTTCGGTTAATATGTCACGATTAAAGGGATATTTTTGTTCCGCTTAATAGCTCATAAAATTTGATTTACCTTACACATAAAATTCTGCCCGTCAGAATCACCGAATTATTGAATATTGCCTCCCTTCCCGGTGGGGGAAAAAAAATTTTATATTACATTTCCATGTTACGAAGAAAAACTATCTTTTATGTGATCTCTCACAATCCAATTATAAGTTTCAGAATGTCAAATCAAATCAATCACGCGAAATGCTAAAGTAAATAAGAAAGTATTAATTGAATCGGCTGACTGCGGAGCTTGTTACTAGCAAGGCTATCGTAAAATAAATGCGCGGACATACAAACAGGCAATTAGTGAACGGACTAATTTATTGTACGACGA
Organism: Tetramorium simillimum; assembly: GCA_011636635.1. Taxonomy (NCBI): domain Eukaryota; kingdom Metazoa; phylum Arthropoda; class Insecta; order Hymenoptera; family Formicidae; genus Tetramorium; species Tetramorium simillimum. Next base: position 12,418 of record VBVQ01003817.1, read on the forward strand.
TTTTCATTTGTAACTTTCAAGCGCAGTCGCGATTTATCGTGTACTCTCTCGTTTGGTATCTAAGCTGCAAGAAAGTAAATTTCTCATCTATTGAAAGAATGTGTTGAAAGCACGGTGATTCGGCATTTTCCCCGAACCAATAATAGTAGACGGGCATTCTTTGCAACGTTTCACCCCCGGCGGTCGGTTGTTATCCACTCGAAGATTTCTACCGCTCGCGTTCTCGATTTATCCGGCTAATTTTGTGAATTAATGGTTCCGAATGTTCCGGAACCGACAAATTACATTGTTTAGCTGCTCTTTCGTCAAGCTGCCTTCCAACCACTTTTTTTTCTCGGAAATCAGCTCCACAACGTTATTTCGACTCCTTGAGAATGTAAATCTTTTTTTCCCGGTCTCTTCTTAACTATTGTAATCTCCACGATTCATTTTGCTCTAATACACAAATCTATGCTTAATAATGCAGAATATTTTCAAATCTTTGTCAGCATTAAAACAAAAGTATAATAAAATCTATTGCTCCGAGTGATAAATTATATTAAAATGTACAGAAAAAGTTGTTTTTTTCGATTTTTCATTTTTATAATCGTATTAATTTTAGAAGTAATGCATTGGACAATTTTTAATTATATATATTCTTTAAATAATACTTTTCGAATAAAAATAAAGGAAGCAATAAAAGTTTAAATATTCAATTAGAAAATGTCAAGTAAAAATATTCCAGCGCATTTATTATATCTATAAAGTAGATCAATGTAGAAAAATTAAAGTAATAATATAAATTTAAGAACAGTACCGTATCTTCGCTATTATAGTCTCGACTTTCTTGAAGATAACAGTGACAATTTTTGTGCCATTTCGTGAAAATTGCCGGGGAAAATTGTTACTCTCTTCTCTCTAACATTCTTCGCGAAGAAAAATATTTTATTGAGTAAAGCAAAGCGAATACGATTTATTATTGTTATTATAAGAATATTATTTCAAGTAAAAGTCAGAAAGAATTTTATTGACCAAATTAATATTAAAAACTAATAATATCATGTTTTTAAATGCAATAATTTTAGATAGTTTGGCTCTTTTCCTTCTTTATACAAAATGATTTTCATTGTACAAAATTCATAATTTCATATAACGGAAATGTTAATTTAAAAATATTAGCTTCTCATAGATAACAATACATTGATGTTTCTCTTCTCACAGGAAAGAGATAAATTATCTTTGAACAGAGAGAGGGAGAGAGAGAGACAGAAATATACAAGAAACTTCAACCATCGCTTTCGCGTTTTAAATTAATTTCCTTGTTGAAATAGTAATCATTCTATCTATTTAAATGTCCTTTACAATTCTACCCTATGTGGGTGCCCTTAATATTTTATCGATGGCATTCAGGTTTCTCACGCGGAAAACAGATAGATGGAATGGGAAATGCATTGTCATAAAGTGGCACGGCAGACGCAACGGTCGAGGGGACACGGTTGCAACCAAGGACTGTACAGCAAAAGCGAACGAAAGAGTTGTAGGGATGAGATATCTTGTCCTCGTGTTCAAGTACCATCGACCTCGCGCGTCTTTCGAAAAAGGTGATAGGACACGCCAGATTGATCGCCTCCATTAATCAGAAATATCGATATATGTCATATTATCTATTGTATAGACAAGATGGTATTGTTATTATTATTAAACGTAGTGGAATTTATACGAAAATTTTTCATATTATTTTAGAAATATACGTTCGCGCACGAGTCATTTGGATTAGAGTGTAAATATAATATATTTAATGTTTGTACATTAAATATATAAACTTTAGAATTGTGTTAAATACGTTAGGGGAATACATTCTTGATAAATAATTAAAGACATGAAAACCAGAAATATCAAAATTATATTCTTTATGTTGAAGACTATAGGTAATAAAATTAGCCGTAATATTTTTCGATATTTAAACGCTTGTGTCGTGCCTTTCTCTTATTGCACCCCGTTACTCAACAAAATGGCAAATAGCCTAGCCATCTAGTTGATTATAGGACATTATTTTAAGACTCACCGGGATAGCAGCAATACTTGTGGGAGAGAATCGATTACATACCTGTAACAAGAAAAAAAGATACATTAGAGTTGTACGAAAAAACAACTACGTTACGTGTAATGATGCAAAAAAGCAAACAATGCAATTATTTGTGATACGGAATTGGAAAAATGTTTCATTAAAATCCATTTTCATAAATTAAACCTTACGATCTATTCTGAATTTTTATTTACACTATTTGTCGTTAGAATGGATGCTACAAAAATGAAACCTGAATTGGAACATTATAATTTGGTTACAGTAATAATATCGAGTTTCTAGACTCGAAGTAAAAAGAAATCATCTAAATATTAGTGCTTTGAAAATATTTTTTAGACGAGCATAGAGACAATTGCATTTATATTCAATTTAAAGTCTTTTGACTGTCTGGGAATGTTTAAAACAGTATTAACTAATCCGCAGAATATGTCGATAATAATGTTAACGACATTTAGAGGCGAAATAATTCAGAGTAACAGCTTCAAGCTATTTTATGAAACCAGATACATTATGAAATAGAATATTTCACAAAATATGAGAATATGATTTTGACGCGATATGCGAGAATAGCTATGTATTATGTGCGCTTGTTACGATGTACGTGTATGAATCACGACAAGCATCTCGCATCGGTCTGCAAGTAGATCTTGAAATATGCAACGGACCATCATAGTCATATACCATTTCCAAGCTGAAATCTTGCGACTCCCCTCCCGTTACTCTCTGCGTGTACTTTTACATACTCACGTTACACACATAATGCTCGGGGAAAAAAGGTGGACTAGCATCCGAAAGATGACGGTGCGTTAAAACGGTCCCTGTATCGTCCCGGTAATATGCGACAAGCATCCGCTTGCAAACGAGAGAACGTTGACCTTCGCGTATCACGCTATTTATAAAACTTAAAATGTTTCTTAAAAGTGCTTTTCAGTCAAAGTGTGTTCTGTTCTTCTTGCGAAAAAAAAGGACATTTTTTACAACTTCAACGCAAAACGAGCTCTCTTTCACTCGAAACACTCAAAGTAGCCTTTTATTTTCTTCATTAATTTCGACAAATCTATGAATTACTACAGATTGTTGTAAAACTAAGTGAGAGACACTTCACCTGCCAATCTGACATAATCGATGATGAATAAATCTATGTCACGGGATAGGATAAGAAGGTGAATAATGAAGCAAACACTGCAAGCACATTAACGAAGTGACGTGTTCAAAAGTAACTGTCAAAAATATGCGAATAGGGATAGTAAATTATTCGCCGAAGATTAATATTAAATTGCATGACAATGAAAAAAAAAACCACGTCGATGTCGAGGTATTGATCACTCGGTACGCCTGGAATCCGTCCAACTGTGCGTGGCCATCTGCATACGTTGACACATCGATGCGCGATGTAATCTCTTTATCAGAGCTTTTCAGTAGCGTATAATAATTTCATCATAGGTTCAATGATTCAATGATTCGATGACAGGTTAAATGTCAATGTTTAATTTGTGTCGAGTTAATTCTACTTTGGCGATAATCACCTGATTTAGGAAAGGATCCGCAAAAGCGCGGTGTAAATAAATTATTAATTATTATGTTATCAATCATTTAATCGTAGACAAGTATACGTTTTCGTTTCTACGCCGTGAGTACGTTTAAAATAAAATAATAAAATAAAACAGTTATTTCCCAACATAAGCTCGCGAATTTTTTATCGCGTGTCTTAATCTTGGCAGATTGGCAGATCGATAGAAAGATCCCGCGGAGCGAGAAGAAATGTGAGGTAGCACAGCGAACTCCGAGTGCATTTCGTTAACAGGCAGATGCTAAAATTACACTAAGTGGCCGTTAATCCGATTATTCGGCTTTGAGATGCATGCAGGAGCCGCGGGGAATGATATCTGTGTAGTAATGCGATAAAAATGTTCACCGCTCGGCTTCTCGCTGATCCCCGGGAAGAACCAGCCCGCTAATAAGACCGGGCGCGTTTGCAAGGAGCGCTGCCTTTGTCCCCGGCAAAGGTGACACCGGGAATATTACAGCGGACATTCAATGCGGGAATCGTTTAATGGCGTCAAAGAGAAAGAGAAAAGGAAGTGCTTTTCGCCGCCCGGCGGTTTGCTTTCAGCCGGTGTACGAGCACTTAAGGTGAGAAAATTGCAATTTCGGAGATTCACGCCAACTCTCCTTCACATCCTTGACAAGAAAGAAAAAATTGGAATGCAGAATATGCGTGGCAGAGTAATTTCAAGATACATAAGTATAAGTAAAAGAAATCCGACAATGTATGAATATACTGAATGAGCATATTACGGCGGATTATATACATAAAATAATTTTCGTGATGAATAATATTATTGAAACCTCCTCTCATATAATTAAACGAATACATATTTGTAATAATAATTTAATTCGTGTTTGTTATGATAATTTAAATTGTTTGTCTCGAAATACGCGCAATCGCGACTTGTCTCGAGTCAATTCCGAAATAACACGTAAATATGAAAACAAGCCTGGCCGCGGATACTCTCGAAAGGGGGTGCGAAATCATAACGTAACTCGCACGGACGGCACGCGACATTTTGCACGTAGCCGGTAGCGACGTAATACGCCCCGTTACGCGCATTCTTTCGTTTCATTTCGGTCGTCGCTCGCCGCGTCCGCGAATGCAAAATTTCCATGCCGAATTCAGCCCCGGCCCAAGTTACATCTC
>VBVQ01003819.1:0-17178 GCA_011636635.1 Tetramorium simillimum
TGTGAGAGAGAGAGAGAGAGAGAGAGAGAGAGAGAGAGAGAGAGAGAGAGAGAAAGAGAGAGAGAGAGGGAGAAAGATGACGAGAACTATCGAAGTGAGGTTCGCGCGCCGGTGGTGACGGTGGCGAACGATGATGGTGCCCGGTGATGGTGGTGGTTTGGACCGTTAGTTGGCCCCGGCGGGAGCGTTGTCCGGGCACACTGCGCGTTACTATTCCCCGTCCCCCTTCGCCGTTCCTCCTCCTTCTTCTTCTTCTTCTTCTTCTTCTTCTTCCTCCTCCTCCTCCCTCCCGCCGCCGTATCTCTTTTCTTACACGACCGTGCTCTCCCTTTCTCTCCGTCTATTCTCTCTTTCTCTTTTCCCTCGCTGTACCTCTCGGTCAAGCTCCCGCCCGCGTTCCCGCGTTCATTCTACCGCAGACTTCCCCGTGCCGCGAGGCGACCCTTCCGCGCCGCGCCGGTTAACCAATATGGCGCTGGTCCGGTCTCTTGCCTTCCTTCGGCCGCGCCGGCGAAGAAACGCGCGGCAAAAAGGCGCACCGCGTGGAATTCGCGTTTTGCGCACTTGAATCCGAGCCCGTCGCTTCGCCCGATGCTTGATTCTATCTGAGAAATTTCGCTCCTTCGAAGAAGACATCCAGACTCTCCGTCTACCTTCCATTGATTCGGATCGATTCGAGCGGCACTCGTCAATTGTTCATTTTCTTCATGTTGAAATTGTATCAGAGATGATGGCACTGACAAAGTTTCGCAGGAGCTATAAAAAATATTTTGACATAATGAACACATTTTGATATATTTTTATGCACTAATCAGTTTCTTATTTTTATTTGATTATATAATTAAATAAAATGCAAGTAACGATAAAATATACGCTTTTCCCACGCGAGCATATTATCACATATCTCACAAATAATTAATTGTTATACTACTTGCAAAATAACTGCGTGTATAAAATTATGTGAGAGAGAGGATTTTATGAATTATGACTTATGAACTCAGATAAAATAATGCTTTATGTGTGAAATTCCGGATATCTGAAGAAGTTATATTGTTCATATTGTTGGGACGCATTAGACGAACGTTTACCGTTAGTGCAATGAATAGAAGAAAATGAAGGGTTGACTTTTTTATTGCGCATCATGTTTAGTCATGGAATGTCGTTGTGTCTTTTTTAGAAAGTACAGCTCAAAAAGGGTGTAAATAGAGTACAACAATAGCACGAAGACTGCCTGTCTAATTTTACTTACGGTATTATATGCCAGGGAAACATTTTGTACATTTTAGACCATTTCTCTGAAATTCTCTTTCAAACAAAAATTCTATATTAATATATTTCTCTATTTAAGTTATTTCTCAATTTCTAATAGACTGATTAATAAAATCAGCAACTGATGAAAACTATTTTTATTAATTTCAATGACCATATATTATTAAAAAAAAATTGTTTAACAGTAAAAGAGCTATTATTACAATCGTCTTACACTCAGTTTCGAAGTTTTCTCCTTCATATCCTAGCTCGTGCAACACTTTTATGTACCTGAGGATACTCGTAAAGAGAGATAGATATGATTAGAGCACCAACTGCGAGACGAACGTAGTTTCACCAGAAACACGATAAAACGTGGCTATTGATCGAATGTTCGTTTCGAGACTGTCGACGAAACGACATTGTTAAACGAACTGAGTGCCGACTTCATCGCTGGGCCAGTGGGTCCCCTCGTCTGCTTCTCCGCGAGGATAACAGTTCACGGGTGTACCGTTCGCGCTAACGTTATCCGCGCCGTTTTAATATCGTATCTCCAACTTCGTCATGATGATCGAAAGTAAGAAAGTGAATACCTGGGTGGGTGAATGCGGCCAAGTTACACATACACGAAAATAATCAGGTCCAGAAATATCCCAAATGCGTCGTTCGACTAAATGTCTCTACGACTCTACGGAGACGTAGCGCACGGACGATCGCGATTCACGTGTGCGGTGAAGAGGAAGAATTGGATTTTGCATTTTTTTTAATAATACAATGTTAAAATCCGCAGAAGACGACTGAAAGGATTCGTCGTCCCACTAACATTTGTTCGCATAATAATTAAATGACGCGAAAGATTTTTCCGGCAGACTAAATCCAGGATTATCTTCGTGTATGAACTTATGCATATAATTTTATAGACATACGTCCGTAATGATGACAAATTATCGTGCGAGGGATACAACGAAAAGATCTTACTAATGGATACATTAAACTGTTAGGCCGACCGACCAGATAACGATCGCAGAAACGCACTACGCGGAATAATCTCCGCCGCGGCTCGCTCGTGCGTTGAACCTTGCGATGTGGCCTTGTTAAAGAAACAGCTAACGGGGACAGCTACGACACTAGAGATCGCGATGCCGATATAACGATCCAATTCAAATGTACGCCGCGCCCTTGACACACGCGCAAATAGCGAACGGTGACAGCCGCGAGTTGAGTTTCGATCGCGCGTGGATAGGTATGTCGCGAAAAAAGACGTCGTTACCTTGACCCTTCACGTGCCCATCTCGTCCATACGAACGGCCTCTGATTTATCAGGTTAAATCTATCATTTAAAATTTTTTTAAACGCTTTCAGCAACTTTCGAATCGCAAGTGTAGCGAATTTCCATTTATTTTTGCAAACGACAATTCTTGTATTGAAAACGCAAAGTTCAAACGTTCTTTCAATGAAACAAAAGCAAAGCAAAACAATTATAGACTTTCTACTTTATAGCGACAAGGTATGCAAAAAGCTTACCCTGAAGATAAAATATAGTTACTTTTGAATCCAACCACAATTTTCGAATATTTCTAATGATGATTATGGTTAACGTAACGATGCATATAGTTAAGTTAATCATATTTCGTGTTAGAAATATTCGAAAATTATGGTTGGGTTCAAAAGTAATTATATTTTTCTCTCAGTGTAGAACAAAAAAAAATATTTTGTTCCAAAAGATTATAGGAAAATCACCAATGCCGTTGCCGTTCCAAAGAATAACTTAGCGGGAAGCTACCACAATGGTGTGTAAGTAGCCATGGAGGAGTTAATGTAACATTTATTCAACACCGTTCGATTGAATTTCAATCCATGTAACTTCCGATCATCATCATCATCACTTCGGTACATTTTCACGTAAAACCGACGGCGATCTCTCGCTCGACCGTTCGCAGGTATCGCGCAAAGTCGTCACACGCGCCCGTTACAATAGATCCAAATACGCGGCGCTTGACGAGCTCTCACGAGCGGTAGTCGGGCTTACGGTGGAAGGTTGCCCGTTAGCCGGGTGATACACAAGCTCGGCAAAAGCGCCGGGAGGCGCATCTTCTCGCGCCGACGAAAGTAGGATCGCGCTCGATTTTCACTCTCCGTGTTTTCGATTACATAAGTAGCCGCTGAACGCGAAGACGCGGCTTACGGTTTAATAAAACAGTTATGTTCGCGCTTACGCGCGGCCGCGTGTACTTTGACGTGCGCGTCGACACCTCCTCCGGGCGCCGTCTTCGCGGCGAGCGGATTAATATGTCGAGCGACGGCGACGTGGTGATCGGCATTACGCTGCTTTCTCATTAACGTCTCATTGATTTAGCGAATACACATCGACGAGACAGCTGCACTTGGCAAGTCACGCAGCGACGTAACGAGCCAAGGAATGCAAAGTTTGGTAAATTGCGAATTACAAACTGATTGAGGGGATGATAAAAGCTCGAGGGAAACCGAATCGCGGGAATCGACGTGACGGTATACAATATGTTGAAAACAAAACGAAATGACGCGTAGAATGTAACTTGTCTTCTACGAAAGCTTCCTGAAGGGCCACTGAGATCACCAAACGGTGGACACTTTCGCTCATCATGTCCTTGGGAAGGTTGAACGACGCATCTGCTGATCCGGGGGATTACCTTACAGTATGCGTAACGCGCGGTGTGACACGATACGTTCCGTTAGAGCGATCCTACTGACTTGATTCGCCGGCGTTGGATGAGCAAGTGCAACCACCTCGAGGCGAGCTTCAATTGCATTAACATTAAGAATCAGAGAATGAGAGAAACAGAGAGATTTAATTAACCGAAACTAATCATGATTCCTTCTTACAGAACATAATTGAAGAAGGCGGAAAAATAATCAGCTGATGAACTTCTCAATCTTAAAAAAAGAATTGATAGGTAAATACTGAATAAATAAATAAATTGATAACGTGATACTTTTATAAAATGAAGAGCGTAGCATATTACAAAGCTATATATAAAAAAATAGATTTCTCTATTCCTCGAAAATATGGAGACGGCTTGGAAATAAGTTTTCAGTTTTACAGTAAATACAAATGGAGGGATGTTTTATTTAATTCTGCCATTCCTATCGAATATAATCGACTTATTTTCATATTTTAAACGTGATATATTCGTCAAGGTCTTAATATATTTAAATTTCGCATATTTAATTTGGATTGCCGTTCATTCTCAAATTGATCCTCGCGATACACGCTACAGAGAAGAAATACAATTAAAATATATTGAAAATACAAAATATGTTGAGATATAAATCGCATCCAAATACAGCCGCGGGTTTTCTATCGCCTATTATTGATTATTAGTACAGGTACTTCGGAAATACCTTCCTTCTCGATTGTTTTTGCCGATATAATTCTTCTGCGCTTTACGATTACCCGAAAAAACGCTCCTTTCAAGAATCGATTACCCAGGGAAGTGAACAAAGAAGTCGGAAGCCGGCATTCTTTCTTCGACGGAAAGACGTTGCCTCGCCCAAGTAGGCGTGATGCTTCGGCTTTTCAGCATGAAAGGATAGCTGGGATTCCTTCTAAGTGAACGATCGTCGGTTTGCCGTGTAAATACTCGACTCGTGCATCTCACACACACACACACACACGTATGCACACACAGGCACATACATACGCACGGACCACCTGACATGCCTGTCCCATCCGTGAGTGTCTAACGGGGTCCGGGTTGGAACATTCGGCTATTAGCTAACCCCGGCTTGCGCAATTACTATTGCGCAACGCGGCGCAACATAATCTGTAAAAGTGTTACAGCAGCGGAATAAGTGCCACCCGTCTCGTCGCCCCTCATCCCGTCGTTCCTCCTTCGTCATGATTCCTTTTTCGGGTCTTTCTCCGTCGCGTCGTTCTCTCTGTCGCCGTCGGAGCGACCGAAGAGCGAGACGGAAAAAGACGGATTACTCTCAAACTCTCACTACAGCCTTGACCCACTGAACCCCGGCTATCGTGATTCTCGATCTCACCGAATCTTTTTCCTTCGCGAGACGACGGATCGCGAAATGGTAGCTCTGATCGCGATCGCTGGATTTTTTTAATCACGCGGCCGACAGAATTTTACAAATAAACATCGATTGTATTTGTAGGAGAAAACGGTAATCGTGATTCTCGTTAAAAATTCATGTAACATATAATGATCTCTTTCTCCTTCATTTAATTTTATTATATATATTTATGTGCGCGCAGGCATACAAGTGATAGGACAGTTTATTATTTAATTGAATTCGTTTACTTTTCCGCATCGTGACGAGACTCGCTACGGAGCTGTGAGACTCGGTGAAAATTGTATTACCGATATTATCTAACGATAGAAAGTAGCGCAAGGCCGCTTTCTTCTTACTCAACCGACTATTACACCTGAACACTGTAACACGCCGGCGAGCTCTTTCTCTTTTCGAACCGTCGTTCGTCCGCGGAAGCGAGAAATTAATGCGGTCGTCAAAGAATCGTCCCTCGCGAGGAAAAGAAACGCACAGAAAAGTGCTTTTCACTCTCGGATGTCTTTTTAAAGCTGCGGAATCGATCTTTTAGAAACTCTGCGCGCACGTCAGTTTCTGAGACAAAGAGAAACCGGAGCTAACGTTTTCATTTGTATTAGAAAGAGATCTCTCTTTATTATGTATTTACATGCGCGACTATGTTAAAACTGTTCAAGTTAATCGAGCGAGCTTTTCCTTTCTGCGAATTACAAAACGAGATTGGCAATTGCCATACGCAGTTGTCTCTCGGCATTTCATATTCCGCTACTCGCCTTGTTACAAACTCAGTTCAAAATTAAATCACACACGCGCGCTCTTAACGATCCAATTAATTATTAATGCACGGTAGCGAGAGGAATAATATGTTATTACGCTTACCGCTTACGCTAGCCGCTTTAAACTCCCTTATAAACGCTTACATTAAATTCGCCAATTAACAACGCGAGCTTCGTATAAGAAAAAATATATATATTTTTTACGGCTATCAGATTCTCAGGTTTAAACCTGTTGCAGGTTTTATCGCAAAAGTTCGAATAATATTACATATTAATCTTGTTTTCGGATGAAAAAGGCTGAAAACGCATACGTCGGGATGCGTGATGCTTGTTATTACACGTGTCTCGTCCGTGGTAACGGGATAAGGAACCAAACCGACCGGCCTACTTACGCACGAACGTTCACGTACATTGAGCCGAGTCCGTCCCAAGAATCGCCTTAAGATCCAAGACGCGCATGAGCGATACGCACGTAATCCCGACGATTTACAGTCGAAACACCGGACAGCTACGGTACCATCGATTATTCGCGACGTCGTTCTACCGTCGATTGATGAAAAGAACATAAATATATTAAATAATTTTTAATAATTATACCTTTTTTTTCCGCGAAGGTTGATACCAACGTAATTGAAAAGAAATAACAAGATTTGTTATTCTTATTTGTTATTATTACTTGCAGTGGTAAATTATTTAAATTATTTACTGGATTATGGCTACAGGTATTTTATAAAAGACCTATGTATTGAAAAACACTTGTTTGTCATTTGTTTGTCACTTGTTTGTCAAGTAGTAAGATTATCAAGTACATATGAGAATTTTTTGTCCCATTTAATAAAATTAAGTAGATTAATATTTAACATCGCAACAGGCAAAGAAATGTGTGGAATAAACAGAGGAGAACAGCGTATTAATTAGACCGATTTTTTTCGATTTGAAATTGTGTTGTAAATCGCTGTAAAAAGGTGCTTAGTTATTCGACGCGAATCGCATCTTCAAGATTCGTCCGGCGAACATCCAGACCAGCCGACAGGTACGCGAAGGAATTTCGCAATTTGCTGAACCGGCAACGTAGCGGCTAACAAGAGCGAAGTTACGACGCTCGCTGGCTCGTTGAAAACCAATTTTAGCTTGTCGCGAAGCCGCAGCTAGAAGCAAAAAGGGACACGGCCGTCGATTCCCTTCGATACTTTATAACGCGGCCGACATTTCTGCGAGTGTCATATCTGTCGGATCTCTTCATTTTTTTCTCACACCCCAGTCGTAAATACCTCGCCTTATTTTTACCTCGAAATTGTTACGAGATTATTCCCGGCGGATTTATGGTGTATCTTTGCGCGCGCGACCTTTTTGCTACCGGATATTAACATATCTTAATACAGAAGGTAATGCATGCAGGAATTTATGTTTCAATTAATATCGTTTTAGTATATATTCGACGTTTATCATCTACTTAATATTTCGGAGACGATAATATAATTTTGCTTATACAGATGAATTTTTTATCAATAAATTTCGTTAACAAGGTAATATCAAACGAGAGATGTTGAGGGAGACGACCTTCTTCTCGTTCCGATACATAATGTCCCTTCGAAATTAACAGATATTTTTATCTTATTCTTCGAGTTCCAAGCGTCTTTTTAAATTCAAAGAACTCTCGGATTTCTTTGCTCCTCACACAAACAGATTTGCTTCTGTTAACCCCCTTTGATCGCCCTGCCTTTCAATACGACAGCACACTCTCTGCCGCGACCTCGCTCCTGTTTCGGACGAAGGTTCGTCGACTTCGACATTGAATTTTGGTGCCCGACAGGCTTTCGTTTCGTAACATCGTCACGTGATTTCACCGCGTGTGTGTGCTCGTGATACTGGCCCCGCGTGTATAAACGCGCATACGTGGGCTGACTAAACGCCTTATATACTCCTGGGGGCTCTCTCGTTCTTGCCCATGCATTCGAATCTCCTATTACGCCTTCGGTTTCTCTATATATAGCGTAATCGAGTGTGCGCCTCGTAATCTTTCCCTTCTACGTATTCCACGTTATTACGTGCGTCGAAAGTAAAAGATTTGATCCGGCGCAAAAATTCGATTAGCGCAATAAATATTTTATTATTGCATCTCATTATACGGTCGTACGCATGAATTATGGCATCGTACATCATAACGCTTATTTCAACAGTGAAACAAGAAAGAGATATATATATCCTATTAAATTATTATTTCGTAACATTAATAAACCGGCCGAGTGTACGTGCGTGATTCCGCGGATTACGCTTTACAACGGGCATGACTAAGAGCGCGTCATTTCTCACGGATTAAATCAACAGAGTACTACCTCGCGGAAGATTCGAGTTTGAAGCTACGCTTAATAATGGAATATACCTAATTGCCGTGCCGAGATTTTCGCGGACGCCCGTCGGACACGAGTCGAAATTACATTTCGCAAGGTCGGCTCACGTTTCGCTGCTCCGCGAGTCGCTTTATATACGAATCTACCGAACGAAAGAGATATCGCACGGATTTCTCGGCGAGCGCCGAGCGTGCACGGAACGCTCGAGACCTTCACCGTGGAGATCTTGAACCATAGCCGGCGCACCGAGACAGACCGGTACCAAGATGGCGGCCGTGGCCGAGGAACGGACGAGCCTCGCAGCCTCGGCGATTGTGTAATGGCGGCCCGAGCCGGGGTCTCGCGGGGCCCCGCGAGAGAGGTGAACGTCCTGCGAGGCTCGTACCCCCCTCTCGTCGCCCTCGCTGCACGGAGCCCCCTCTTCCCCTCCCCCTCTCCTTTCTCTTCTTCTCTCCCTACCCTGCGGGACTCCTCTTTTTCCTACCTCTTCACTCTTTTTTTCTCGCGGACTCGTCTTTATCCTCGCTACCATGGGGACGACGACGGCCGACCGCGCTAGCGAAGGCTACGAGGCTCGTTGAAGCGAACAAGTGCGCTACCGACTGACGTGGAACCTCATTTCGGCCAGGTGTCATCGCCCTCGCGTAGGTAAACAGGCGACCGCGGCAGTTTCCCCCCCGGACCTAATTCGGGGCCGCGGAATGGTATTCCGAAGATAAATGAGATGTCCCCCACGATGCCTTTGCCTTTCACGGCGACACATCATGCTCTTTTCGCTGTTACTAGCGTTGCCGCTCTAGAATCCTCGGCCTGCTCTCGACAGAGATTTGGTTTTAATCGCTTCTCTGACATTCAGGTTCTTACGAAAGAAATCTGGCCGCTCGATGATATCTACAATCCATGTATCGAATACATGGAACACGTGGCGTCGTTATACTTAAAAATATATTTAAACATTTTTACGCATTTGGCATTAATCACACGGGCATATTTTTGTAATATTTTATTTATTTTATTGTTACGCGTATATCCAATAACCTAATTATTTTACTGAATACAAAAAAATGTATATTGTACGTCGGAGTGTCTTATTCATTTTAAGAATCTTGCATTAGTATTTAAGATATCTCTCGTAATGATTTTTGCAATAATATTATTTAAATTTTATTCAGATATTACGCTAAACAAAACCATCGCTTCACGTAAAAATTTTAATACGGGAGAAAATCTTAATTCAGATTTATTTCAATTTTTTCTTATTACAGTTTGTTCCTCTCCTTCGCGCGTTTGAGTATTCGGGATATCCAATTACGTCGCGATCTTTACCTCAACAGTATTGAACGCGTGCGATCTCGTTGCGTCATCGGATCTTACGTTAAACCGTGATTATTTTCATCATCAATTGACGCACGCGAGGATCGACTTGCATCCGTCTTCATTGATAATTTATAATTGACATCCACACGTGTCTGATCTGGACGGAAAAAAAAACTGGCGCTTCTAATTACGTATTTTTCCGCACACACAAGAGCATCGCGCATGTTTATTTACAATGTAAATGTAACTCTGCGCCGGCGCTATATTTCAATTTCGATTAAAACCGCGGAACCACGCGTATCGTTTCACGCATCGTGATTTTATGCACTCGGCTATAAACGTTTCCTTCAGCATCCCTCACTGAGAGAAAGATATAGTTACTTTTGGCCTCGACCATAATTTTCGAATATTTCTAACACGAAATATGATTAACTCAACTATATGCATCATTATGTCGGCCATAATTCGCGTTAGAAATATTCGAAAATTGTGATTGAGGTCAAAAGTAACTATATTTTCCTCTCAGTGTTCTGTTGCTCTATCGATCGGTGAATAATTCGGCGTGGCAATCCTTATCCGCCGCCAAAAAAACTGCCGTGCGTCGTCGCTGATGAAAAGTGACGGGCTCGCTTCGCGAAAAGTGGGCTGACGTCGGGGAAAAGCTCCCCGGATGAGAGGATGAAAAACCGGCGCACTACAAAATGGCGCCGGCGCGTTTCACGGCATGGAATCTGATATTACCTCACTACAGCCGTGGCAGTGACAGTGGGCCCTCTCTCTCTTCCGTCCTCCTCTTTCCTCGCGTTGTCGTCCGCTCTTTCTTCTGCCACGGAGCCCTCCTTTTCCGTCTCACCTACGGCCGTACCTGTCACGTCGCCACAAGGAAACTATAAAGCGCTAATTATAGTACGTACATGCGGTAGCCGTTCGGAACGAAAATCCTGGAACGAACACGCGAGCTAGGCCGCATTCGCGGTGTACTCTCGTAACCGCGCGGAGCGATTATCCTCACGCAATATCTAATCCTTTCCTGATCCTAAAATCATCGAGCACCTCACTTTCAATAATGACAAAAGTATCCGGGGATAATACAAGCATTGCCAAGCTGTTCAGCTTTAAATCCGTTCTGAAAAAAAAGAGTCTTTTCAATTAGACGGTTTGATTAGAATCATTCACGATGATATTGGTAATTTTTTTTTTACATCTCTAACGGTGCTGAAAGCCGTCTCTCGAAAACATAATATGAAGAACGACGTGGACGTTTTCGGTATGAAAAGAATTCGAACGCTCGTCTCGACTTGGTGACTCACAAGTGTGCCGTGCGTGAACCGCAAGCCCGATGAAATAATCGCCTCATCCATATTTAAAAGCGAGTCTTACTGCGAAAATTGTGTCATATATTCCTTACGGTTACGTCGCGTCGCGCGAAACATTCCGCGTTAGGTGTCCCCGCGCGGTCGAGCGCGCCTCGCGTGAATCTCTGCGGTTCGAAACTCCGGGACTCTCGGAGCGTAAGTAAAGCCACGGTTCGCGTTGGGGAATACGCTGCGATCCCGTTTCAAAGCGACATTGCGCGTTGTCGTTCGTGCACTGAGGATGAGCCGAGCGACGAGGGGCGGGACGAGTTTTTACACGCGGTCGTGCTTCCTTCCGGTTGCGGCCGATAAATCGATCATACGCACGATCGACGTGAACAAATGAGAGAGAGTTCGACGCCAAGTCGATCGAACAATTTTACGACATTTTATGAATAATATTTTTATGAATATGAATATTTTTGCTTTTAATTAGAACTGCTGTTCGACGAAGCGCACGTTGTTGGAATTTGTGTCTGATTGTAAGTACGGAGAGTCGATCGAAAATCCTGATCCAGTTTAAAGGTAAACAAAAGCGGGAGATTTCATCAGCGAGCGAGCACGACGTAGAAACGAGACGTTGATGTAATTATCGACAATGTTTACAACAGTCGTTGAAAAGATTTATAAGCTCATTAATGTAAATTTGCTAAATGACGTGAATACCATTCAACTTAATAAATATCTCTCGGTAGACGGCAAAATTAATTATATAGGCTGTTATAATAAATAAGCTCTGTAATATATAGGCTCTTATATATTAAAATTATTAACAAGATTTGTTTAGAACGCTTAATTTACATACATTTTTGTCTTTTTATCTTGAGCATTGAATAACTTCCGATAATTAAACTTCAAACTTAATAGATACTATTAAATAGATATATTATACAGATAATATTAAATTAAAACATTAAAATTGAATACAACTTAAGATTTGATTACGTGCTTTTATCTTTGAAGTTTACGTCGAGAAGAACTTTTCTTTTCCGATCACTTGTGATAGAAATAATGCATTTTTGGCGTCTTTGTTAAAAAAAAAAAAAAATGGACTATAGTTTAATTTAAAAAGTTTCGTCGTGCAAGTATTTCGTGATTTCGTACGTTATATAAATCTAAAATCTAAATAAGCCAGAAGATTTCGGTTTAAAGCAATTAATGAAATCTTAAGTTATATTCAATTTTAACGTTTTAATTTAACAGTATCTATCAAGTTTGAAACTTAATTACCCAAAGTTACTCAATGCTCGAGACGAAAGGGGAAAAATATACGTAAATTAATCGCGTTCTAAACAAATCTTGTTAACAACTTTAATAACGTCCACTAATTATTACCGCTATACACCCGCGGTCGGGGCGCATCTAACCGAAACGGACAATCTGCACAGGCCGGCTCGCGAAATACGTCCGCGAGCGGGCCCGGGCCCCCAAGGTCCCGCGGGACACGGCGAGAATGCCGCCCGGGACCGTGCGAGAGAGCTCTCGAGGGAAAGAAACGGGATCAGAAGGTCACACCGCTGAGCAAGCGCGCAGTTGCTCTCGGTGCTCGTTAAGGATCGCCGCGCGGGGCGAGAGGGGGAGGCCCTCGCGCGCACCCCGTTGGTACTCGTTCCTCCGTACCGCGGCCCTTTTCTCGAGGCCCCGCTCTCTCTCTCTCTCTCTCTCTCTCTCCCCCTCTCGCAGTACGCGAATCCCGCGCGGAGCGGTGCGTTCCTTCTCGGCGCGGTAGGTGGGTGTGTAGGACATAGCGGACTCCCGCAGTCAAGGACACGTTCCGCTTGCCCACACAATCGCGTCTCGCATTCACCGTCGCGTTCCGTCCCGTCCCAACCCGCCCCGCCCCCGGCACGTCGCGTCGCATCGCTCGGCTGCACCGGCCTGCGCCGGTGCGTGCGTATGCATGCGTGCGTACTTGGGCCGAGGGTCGGGATCTGCCCCGCTCGTCGTCGCGCCGGACACGTCGCCGTTTAATATTCATTAAAGTGAGGGATTAAAAACCGTGTAACAGTTAAAATTTAATTGGCTCTCTATCGGGGGATTATTTTTAACACGATGTATAAACTTTAATATCGTGTATTCTAACATGACAGATATGCAAATGACGTGAAATAAATTCTCTTGTATTAATTATTGGTTGGAGCTCAGATTGTTTTACTTTTGCTTCGGACGGTATAAAGTGAGGGTATATATACCGATAAATATAGATGGATAGACTAATGGAAGATTAAAAAAGTAAAATTGACTCGTTATATAAATACAAATATAATTATTAACATATTTTTTCGTTAAGTAGGAATGTGTGATACGTGACTGAAATATTTCCCGTCCTATTATTTATGCAATATTATGATATACGATCTATTAAAATACCATGCATGGCTCTTTCTCTTTGCATCAATTTATACAATATTTAATCGACGATTAAAGTTAGCAGGGTTGCCAATGGATGTGAAAACTTGGAAATTTTTTAGGTTATGACGTAGACGGTGAAATTGGCCCGAGTCGTTAACCTGCGTCGCACAGTGTCGACGTGAAATTATCGGCGTAAGTCGACTTCCGAATCATTTCTCGTACGCCGTAGACACGGAACGAGTCGCTCGCAAGCGGCTGGCGTCTCGACGCGTTTAATTAGTAAGTATCGCGCGTAACTCCGTGCTCCAAAACTACTGGGGTAGACGTGTAACGTCAGTGATTCGTTGGAACGCGTCTCTCGCGTGACTTACTCGATCGGAATCTATCAATTCGAGTAGACGACAGAGCGACAATCATACATCGCGTTCTCCGCGGCATGTAACTTTATGTCGTGCGTTTCTTCATTCAGGGTTATAAAACGAAACGCGAATTGTTCCGTCAGACGAATATATGCGATATTTATTATTTGTATACAATAACATGTGTCGCTTGTTATTTATAGGACGGAAAATATGTACACATATATGGAAGCCAATATGCGACAAAGGGCCAACACGTACGGCGCGGCGTCGCGACGTCGCGACGAGCGGCAGCGGCAGCGTGAAGTTGGCCGCGCGCGATTTTGGCTTCCTCCTACCGCACCGTTTGTTGTTCGTCCATTGCGCGGGTGTGGGTGCGAGTCGCGGATGCCGAATGCCGATTGTAGTTTCGCGCCTACGTACATCTCTCGCATAGTGTCTTTTCGTCGTAATGTAATAAAGGGCGTACGGTTGCGTGCGGTCAAAGTGTCGTGCGAGTAACGAAGATGGCTGAGAAGGAGGCCTGGGAGGCTGCAGGCGACGGTGGAGCAACCATCAGGTGACGAATTACTTAATTTATTATATTTCATCCGTAGAGTTAATCATCACGACGCGTCGATTCAATTAATAACAATTTAAAGTATAATCGATATAAAATATTTTTGATATGTTTATCGTGATTCGAATTATTCATACAAGAATTCTTTTATCAGGTTTTATAAAAATTTACATTTAATAAATATATATTTTAAATTATGTAATTTTTTATTAATTATTTAAAGAATGTCAGTATGTCCAATAATTATTTTGTGAAATATTAATTATCTTACAATTAGCTATATTATATAATTTGGATATTTCGTATTTTTCAGATCATCTTGTGTAACAACTCCACTGTTGCGCCGCGTCGCGGTGAGTCTTAAGTTCATTATAATCTTGAGGAATGAATTTCGGAAGATTATATTTATATAAGATGTATAAAATAAAATAGATAAAAAAATATTTAAAATCCAATAATATCTTTAATTAAAAGTTAATTCGTAACATAAAAAATTCGAAATTTCGAATGACAACATGGATCACGAAAATATACAGTATTATTATTTTAAATAGCTTGATTTAAATGTATTATTTATTTTTATGGTTATTACATGTTTTCAAGAACGTTAAATAAGAATGTTATAAATATTAAGAATATTATTGGAAATAAGAACATTATATATAAATATAATATTTCATATAAATCTATTATACGTATGAGCGTATGTACCGTAAAATGAATGGACGAGGACAACGTATGATATAAATTTATCCATAAATTATATTATATAACTCGATTTATTATGCATACAGAACGACACATGTACAAAACTCGTAAAATAGAACTCTGTATCATGGATCATTAACCGGTTTTGTTATTTATGGATGTATTATTGTGCAACAAGATATTAATTACAAGACGTAGATCTTTTAAAAGAAATTTTAACTCGTAAACATAAATAATGCAAACCTATTAATGATAATATTTCAAGAGATTTAATATTAAATCTGTTATAATTAAATTTTTGAGTTGGATGTTGGATCGATTAATGTTTAGCGAAATAACAAAAGTAAGAGTAAAAAGAAATAAAATATAAATAGTCTTAGAATATAAAATTCTTATTTAATTTTATTTTTCTCATAATCTCTTAAAAGAAGTGTCATAAGATATTTAAATCGTCTCATCTCGATGGAATAAGATTCGTACGTTCATTCTTAATTTTTTTCTATTCTATCTATTCATATTTCGTGACATGTAACTTGTCTTATATCATTTGCAAGAAAGTAAAATGAAGAACGTGAAATTTGATAAAAATATTTTACCGTAAAATAGAAAAAATTTGTTTATATAGTTTTCAGAGTTAATCAGTTAAATCCCAGCTATATTCTTACAGTACTTGAAATAATATTTCTAAAATTATTCGGATAACATTAGCAATATAATAGCGAGAGCTAGATTGTATTTATATCACCATGAAAATTCATAAAGGTATATATCAAGAGTATGAAAAATTCATACAGGTAACAATACTAATCGTACAGGAAACCTATTAGTTATTTCGGATCTCACATTATATCTCATCAGCTATTAAAATGTAGATGTTTTAACGAGCAAACATTATGACGAAAAGTTAATTCGAATGGCGAAAGCATTAGAAAAATGATTTTTTTAAATTAACGTGTTATAAGAAGACTGATTTAAAATTTTAATAATCCAAAGAAATCTTTTAGGCAAATTCTTCGCGCATTAGGTACATACAAGAGCGTGCCAGGGACAAGTTTATTTTCGCGGCGTGTACATCCTACGTCTTCACCCCGTCCCTCTTATTATCGTACGGCGAATAGAATTACCATGCCTGCGCATGGCGTACAAAGTACTGCAAAGTCGCGAGCAAATATGCCGATTGCCTTCAGGGACACGTTTACCCTCTATCCTGTTAGGAGCGGGTAGGAATGCCGGTGCGAGACGCTCTCTCGTTGGCAGGATTCTCACGATGCCGCTTCGCCGCCTCGAAGATCCCGATCATTCTCGGATCCATTAAAACGAGTCGGCGGCGAGCGACAAAAGAACTCCGCGGTCGTCCGTTGCGCGAAATACCATGCAATTTCGTGGCGAGTCACTCGTCGATCCTTTTTCCTTCCCGCGTCCTTAGGCGAATATTACCGGCTCTCGGCCGAAGGTACAGAGCCGATGATAAGCAGTTTCCGTGGAAGTTACGTGCTTAGTTCGTAATCGCGCATTGTGCGATACTCTGTGATGATATCAATTTTATCTCTACATATGGTGATCAACACCAATTATGTTTGGACCAATTATGGGTATCAATATTGTACAAGTATCGATTGAAAGTTCAATTATACGACAAGACGTGGAGAAAAGGACAAGAAGGAGGGTGGAACTGGTAACGCGTGTGAATACAATTTGAGAATTATTTCGACAGCAAAGGAATAACAATTACTGTATAGACAGTTACTTAGACATCGCGTCATGTTATTTACGTTGTTACATGATCACGAGAGAAATGATATTTTGCAGTTAACGATCGAGATTTATGGGAAGAGAATCGACTGGCAAACTACAAAGAATTACTATCCTTCCCTAACACACAGACAACAGTCTCCAGGATACGTCGACTATTTTATCGATAGCACGATAATGTGAAATTAGCCGGGGTGGCATTATCGTGGCATTATCGTAACAAAATATCCGAATAGCAATATCGACGTAATATCGAAGAAGTAATAAGTCGGCGGGGAATAGGCAGGAATAATCGCACTCTAAGTGGAAAATGGCGTCACGCAGGAGTTATACACGGGGGCGGAGAGGGGGGGGCAGGGA
>VBVQ01003820.1:6614-17178 GCA_011636635.1 Tetramorium simillimum
ATAGCAATAGATATACACTTTACAGAAAAAAAAGAAATAAATTCGGAAAGTATGATACTAGAATCTTTTTTCGAGAAATACATTTAATCACTTTATTGAAAATTTTTGCAAAAAATTAATCATAATATTTTCATGATATTAAATTATTTATAATATATATTACAAGAATATTACTTTTGAATTGAGACAGATATAATTTTAATGTTTCTCTATATTTTTTCCATAACGTTAATTAATGCTGCCAAATTATTAATCCTGTATCCAATAATTTAAAACGATTAAAAACGAAATATATAAAAAAATTATCAAAAAATGTTTCTCATATAATTTACTTATTGAATTTTTATATTCTATTAAAAATGTGACTTGAGCAAATCGAGAAAAATAATCGATCAAAAGCTTTCACAAAAAGAGAACCTGAAAAGACAGACCGTTCCAAATGCACGTAAATTCCCGCAGAGAACTTTACCTGGAAAAATCTGCACTCCTCCGGAGACCTCTTCACGAACGGACACGTCGCGGTGCACTGCGAAAGACGGTCGTGCGGGTAGTGCATTGCATACATTTATACGTGCAGAAAATAGACTATGATGCCGTGCAGGTAGTCATTACGAGTCATCGAAGGGCATCAAGGTAGCGGTCAAAAGGCGGCCGGACTTTCCGCTCGACCGATCATTCTCCGCAATCGCTAGCAAAAACTATGTTAGTACTTACTACCTACTATATGACCACCCGGACATTGCTATTTTCTTCCCGATGATGGATAGAATCTATCAATTTCCGTCGCAGGAAAAGTATTTCAACATGATAAATACTTTTACGAATATATATGAAAGTTTTAGAGAAACCTTGAGAAAAATAGGCAATTTAAAAATGATCAATGTCTAAATAAAAAAAAGATTGAGAATATTTATTCATAATTTTCGAAATCAATTTGAATTGTGCATTTCATGTTCGATATACAAAATCCCGTAATTCATTAACTTGGAAAGTAAAACAACCGTTTAAAATATCGTCTTTGTGAGAATATATGAATGTTTTTGCTCCATTAATTATATGATACGTTAAAGAATGTCATACGCGCGATGACGTATACTGAAATGAATTTTATATTAAATCGACATAGCAGCAATAAAGTTAAATTTTCTAGTTTAACTACATATTTTCTCCGCATCTGTAATAAAAAGAGAGAGAGAGAGAGAGCAATAATATACACATTTGGAATTCATATAGTTTAGTTTAAATTATAAACTCGACTCTTAAATAATAAACTATAGATACGTAAAGGATGGTAAACCTGTATGACATGTACTGATCACTAAAAAGAACAAGTCTTAAAAGTTTATTTAAATAAATTGAAAATTTTATTGTAACTTCTAGAATAGTAACCATTCTTTATACATTACAACCAAGATTAAATAATTTATCATTACAATCTAAGAATGTCGTTCATTTGATTCATTCTAACAAATTAATTACAATTAAATAATTATTGATTTATCAAAGAATTGCAGGTATATAAAATTTTTTGGACTAATAATATAAAAAATATACAAGCTGATTTCTTAATATTTTAAATAATTTATAAAATGTTGATCAAACAAAACTTATATAATAAATAAACCTTTCTTTATGTTTATCAATTTAATTTGTAAAGAAATGTTTAATTAAACATTTTAAATAAGCATTTCTTTATTAATTAATATAAAAATATTCAGTCTTTTTCTTTAAAATATTCTATATACAAATTGTCAGACAGAGAGAGAAAAAGAAACTCTGTCATAATATATGCAATATGCACATGTTATGTTTTACAAATATAAGAATTGTAACTGCACACCGAATAATTGTCCTCAGGTATCGGCTCGCAGTCATCGTGACTGTTGGAGATTGCACTCTCGTTAGGCTTAGTTCCCTTAACGCGGCACTTGTTTCTAGGCATACCAGAAGTGATGCATAACTCTAGTAGGGCCCATTCTTCCGTAGAAATCAGCGGACCTTCTTCACTGAAGGAACTTACTGAACTGTGGTGTGAAGGCACCGTGTTGGTTTTCACTGTGTTGTGATTTTTGCATGCGCAATCGTCGTTTTGAATCCTGTTATAACTCGGCACGTATTTTACATCGCGAGATCGCATACACAGAGTGTCAACGAAATTACCGTTTTGACTTTCGGTATGACGAAGCGGCGATCTTTGAGCACAATGTGGCGAATTGTTTATATGTCGCATACTGTCGCGCATACCGTTATCACAAGTTTTTAATATCTGACCGGAGGTCTGTGCTGTATTACTGCTCGTTGCCTTCCCGGAAAAGTAGTTAAAATTGCCGGATACGTTTCTGACGAAACGCACATCCGTCGTGTTATTCGCAGATTTGTACAATGACGATGCATTGTACAGCGCGGCAGTCTTGGGAGAATGAGATTTGTTCGCAAAATAGGAAGTCGAAGGAATGGAAAAATTGCTTGCCCCTTTCAAAGATGATTCAGATTTTTTGACTGTGGATGCCATTGTTGTAGACGGCATGGAATTTAGTGCCTGAAAATTAATTTATATCATCATACATTTTAAATATTAAAACATTTCTTCTGAATATGACAAAATGTCCCAAGTGTGAAACAGAAAAATGTTTTTTGTTAATGGAGTTATTAATATATTTGTTTTTTAATATTATATTTATATAACCAACTAACTTTTGGCATGCCAGATCTAATACATTGTGCCAACATAATATCTTCTTCTTCTTCAGAAAGTCCGACATTGTCTTCGAAAGGTAAGAGTTTTTTCACTATACTCTTCTTTTGATCCGTATATCTTAACTGAAAAAATGTCGATGAAGTGGAGGGTGACTGTACACTCATCGTTGTAGGACTTTCTGGATTTTGTGCTAACGGTGGTCTAATTGACGGCGATAAATTAAATCTTGCCTAAAAATTAAATTGTCTGATAAAAAATATAATTAAGATTTAATTGCTATATGTAGAACATTCTGTATATACGAATGCAAATATGAATTATTTAATTTTAAATCGACCTTTGGCATTGCAGATTGTATACACTCCGTCAAAATTGCATCGTCATCTGAATGATTCAAGCTATCGTCTGAAAATTCGTCCGGGTGTCTCAATGACGCACTACCTGGTGATTTAGGACTCAATATGGAATTTTTATTTCCATGATTTGTTTCAACGGGTGAAGACGACGGTGTACCGCATATGTTAAATTTATGCGATAGCGTTTCAGACTTTTTATTGAATAGAATGCCATTTGTTGGAGGTGGAGTTACTTGTCTTGCCTATGAAATAAAAATAACGATAAACAGTTCCAACAATGTGTTACATACGCACGCGCGACATTTAAAAATATTATATCCTTACATTTTGATGCAAGATTCTACGACTGGATTAAATAGGAAAAAAAATAATTCATGAAACTCTGGTTCCATATATGCTTAAATTTATAAGAGACTTACTAAAAAGTTTTTTGAAAAAATATGAGATTGTACAGTACAGAGAAATAATCCATTTAAAAAATAATAAATACATAAAATAACTAATAGAAAAAATGAATACCTTAGGTATACCCGATTGAATGCATTCATCTAATATTTTCTCATCTTCGCCCGAAAGATTGGAATTTTCATCGAATAAATCATTTCTGTGGCAATCGATTTCAGTTGATTTATCTTGCTCGCATACAATCTTCTCTATATCCTCCTGTACACTTGGCATTGAGAGAGCAGACAGATTAGAATGAGATCCTACTGGAGAGATATCTGCGGGCGTATCCTCTGTACAATATACATGTACAGTGTCGGAAGCAACAATTTCCATTGCAGTTCTATTCTTCGAAGTACCAACAGGTGTCTTGACAGGACTCGTGTGTGATTCCAATCTGGTTGGGATAGAATTTCTCTGATATGGCACTAGGATACTCGGTGACTCTGATTGTACAGATTTCTGAGAGTTCAGAGACTGTCTATATCTGTTTAAATATACATTTGTAAATATTTTATTTTAAATTATCTAATAATATCTCTTTTTCTAGAATATATTACCTGTTGGTTTGCATTCCCACATTAATACAAGCAGCCAACATATCCTCGTCATCTTCATCACCATCACTTACTTGTTCCTCTTTCACACTATCCTCAGAGTTATTTATTTTCATATTAAGCATATCTTTTTCTAGTATATCAACATCTTTCTCAGTTGTATTAAATGCTTCTTCCATCATGCGATACGCCTTGGTGTCATTAGGTATTTTGACTTCGTCGTCAATTGTAAGAGAGCTCAGACTGGTTGCACTAGAAAATTCAATTGGTGTTGATTCTTCTTTGAAAGTGGCAATGTCATCTTCAAAAACACTATTTCTTGTGATGTGCGGTTTAGAAAATACTGCAACAGATATAAAAAATTTAGACAATTTTCTATAGACGATATTTTCATTATTATCATTATCATCCTAGTATTGATTAGTAGCATTGCCTACATAAATGTCGAACTGATGGTCTTACTGCTTCTTCTTGAATCTTTGATATAAATTCTGGATTCTGGGTTTTATTGTTACGTGGACTGGGTAAAACTGTTTGCGTAGGTGAATCAGGCAGTTCACTGGGTGAGACTACGCCACTGGTTCTACGACTGAAAAAACAATGAAAAATAACATCAAATACTTGCTTAAAAATAATAGTTTTGGAAATAAAATTTAATCACTTTTATATTTTCAAATATAATATAGAACTTACCTAAAATCACTGATCACAGAACTGCGATCATCATGGATGGAATATTGCTCAAAACCACTCAATGATCCAAGTGAACTACAACGTGAAAACATTAAAGGAGTTTCTTCTGCATAATAATCTTGACCACCAAATGTCACCATTTTTCCTGAAACACACATGCGATATCTTTTTGTACTAACATATTATATTTAACATGTATACAGGCTGCCTCTGACATATTACTTTCAATTACTTCTCATTTAAAACTTATTATAGCCTTGGCATTTTGACATTAGAATTTTTCTCAAAATAATCTCAGGAATCTGCTGTTAATGGCTAGTATGTTAAGCCTAGGACAGTATATTTGTTAAAATTATATGTAGAAATATATTATTAGATTTTTATCAATTTAATATACAAACCTTCTTTATCTAACACACGTGGACTATTTTTATTTTCAAAAGAATTATCGTTCTCTGACGACAATCTAATTTGATTGCTATTCAATCTCACAACACTGTGATCATCATTTTCCAACTCTTCCTTCGTCACGGAAGGAGGTAAATCTTCTTTCGATATAACTTCCGTAATGTTATTCTGAGAAGTTATCGCGCTACTCAGAGAACTGAGCGAATTGGCACGTGAGAAGCCATGAGACGTTTCCTCTTCCTCG
Organism: Tetramorium simillimum; assembly: GCA_011636635.1. Lineage (NCBI taxonomy): Eukaryota > Metazoa > Arthropoda > Insecta > Hymenoptera > Formicidae > Tetramorium > Tetramorium simillimum. The sequence continues at coordinate 12,015 of VBVQ01003820.1, forward strand.
TAATAATTTACTATCTTCTCCGGAGTTACTTGCCCGGGATTAAGAACCGGAGTGTCCTTTGAATTCTCCTCTTCAAGCTCTTTCGTTATGAGACTGCCTTGCTCGTCGCAACTAAGCCCTTCGGCCTGTTTGATAAAGGATCCGGATATTTTACTGGCTACTTCGATCGTCTTTTTTGGTACCTTTTTCACAAGCACGTTCTCTTTTATGTCTTCGAGTCGGAGATCCGACATGGAAGTAGCCGTGGAGAAGTTAAAGGGCGTCTCATACGGCGTCCCTTCGGTGCAGTAAGTCTTGACGGTATCTTCTTGTTCGGCAAAGTACTCATTGTTCTGCTTCTCTTCCTCGTCAGTGTCGTCCTCAGCGTATCGCAGGCTGTAATCTGTGGGCTGATCAAGATCGGTTTCGGCATAGTCGCCGAACAGGTCCACCTTGCTGTCGCGTTCGTCGAACTCCTTCTTCGAGGCACGGCTCGCCTGTGACCCGTCGGCAAGACGTTGATTCTGCGATGCGGCATTTCTCTCGATATATTTCTTGCTGTAATCGATCGGTTGATCGTTCACGTCCTCGTCGTACGTCTCTGCGCTATTCATGTCGACAGTTGGATCTTGAACAGCGAGACTAATCGAAATACATTGCTGAATTTCAATCTCCTAAAGAAAGCGATCACAAAAATAATTTGTAGCAATTTGCGATTATTATTGTGTGACTATTCAGTGACAAGACATTGAATCTTCTACAATCATAATCCACTGGTATGCTCCATTTCCGTAACAAACTCTCTAATATTCTTTTGTATTAAAAGCTTTATGCTCCGTTAGAAGCATACATTATTATAAATGAGCATCTAATAGCACAGTTGCCATAAAAATAGCGGGAGCGTCCCTTGTGTTAAATGCACTTACAATGCTCCGGGAAGCTGAAGTAAACAAAGCGAGAGAAGTAACTATGATTTCTATTCTTTTTCCTGCGCGTCGGCGCAGTGATGTCCGCAGCAGAACGATCACTTTTGACTTGAGAAATTCTCTATTTTGTAGCCAATCGACACTCTTGAAAAATTTATCGTAAGCTTTAGCTTCTTGCATTTAACTTTATTTTACTTTATTAAGATAAAAATGAAATGGACATTTTTATTTTTTTTTACATATTTTAAAAATTTTTAATTGATATACTTTTACCATTTATTATCTTTATATTTAAACACAAACATGCTTTATAAGGTATAAATTTTATAAGGCATAAATTCAGGCTGCGTTCAGAATCTTGACTCGAGTGAAATTTCTGTCCTTCTATCCTTATTCAATTCTCAGCAAGTAACAAAGATAGAAAGATCGAAATTTTACCCGAGTAAAGTTTCTGTACGCAGCTTAATTGATAAATTTCTTCCGGCTTAAATCTCTGTAGAGAAAGAGACCAATTGCCGTCGCCAACGCGACGTCCCGAAAGCCGTCGCGGATTGGTCGCGCCTCGCTCGGGAGCTCGCGCGATAGGCCGCTCGTGGCACGTGCGTGATTGGCGCGTTGATGGGTGGTCGGGCGGAGGCTCTATCGATTTAAATTTGGTTTGCCAGTGCGCGTGTCAATAGTGGACACGGAGCCGCTGCCGCGCGCTTTAGGGGGTTATCGCTTCGGCTTTATTTCTCCGCGACAATTCAGGCAGCTTACAGGCACCTCGTACCGGCGAGTATGTCCGAGCAGGGAATACACAGGGTAGCCGCGGCGGAAACGGCGAACACCAACGAGCCGATCGAGTGTGAGAGCGCCGTGCCGAAAATCAGGTCAGTTTCGCCGCCGTCGCCGTCGCCGCCGCGGGACGGAATGACGGATTCGCGAGGGGCAGATGCGCCCCATTCACGCGCCGGGCATGCAAGCGCGACGATCGTCGGGACGTCGTTGTGCCGACCTAACGCACACGCATCTCGACCCAACGCGCCCACGCTTGGCGTGCGTTTAATTGCGATCGGCCACACCTCTCGCAGCTGTGTGTACATACAACGTGTACACTTGACGTGTGCGAAAATTCATGACTCACTGGTCGCATCGCGCGACGGACCTCCCCCGCGTCTCAAATGACATCCTCGCGAACACACGGTCATGCAATCGTAATGCCGATCGATAAGAGACTTATCCTCTTTTCAAAGTACTTCCTTCCTTTTTTCCTCGTCTTCCTGTTATTATCAGCGTAAATAAATCAGTTTTCTCCATTGTTCCACTTTTTTTTTATTATTGATAAAGAATCCTGCGGGGCAGAGGGGGAGAGGAGAATAACGTACGCAAATTTCAAAAAATCGCTTTTCAATTTTTTTTACAACCCGCGCTCGCCCGAGCGTTCGATCACGTGACAAAAATGTGCGCGGCACACGCCGACAATTTAAAATATTTCGAGACTCGCGCACGTCGCGGGATATAATTATAGGTGCTTTCCATTTACATCGACACTGACAAGTAACCCTATCTTTCTGTGACTCGAAGATTTTAATGAAACTCACAATCAGTATATTTGTAGAGTAGCCAAAAATGATAGACACTTATTTTTTTATATCGGCAATGGTGCAACTTTAAGGGTGAAAATTACCCCTTATATTCATAACCAAAGAAATAAAAAAATTTTTTTAAATAAAAATAAAAAGAATAATGAAACAAAAACTACAAAAACCGAAATACAAATAGACTTTTGCTACCTTCTCGTCGGTTATTCCTGACTTCGGAAACGAGCGAGATAAGATTGTTGTAATTATTATAATTATATAATATAGTTCTGTCATATATATAATGGATCTGCCATTTTGAATTCCATAATTTTTACATTGAATTTGCTTTCAGCGACGAAAACTCGTTTATTATTTCCAAAACTTAGAAATAGTTTCAATACCGTGAGCTTAAATGCACGGAGTGAATTAATCGTATTTATGAATATAAGGGGTAGTTTTCAGCCTTAAAGTTGTACTATTGCCGATATAAAAAAATAAGTATCTATTATTTTTGGCTAATCTACAAATATACTGAATTTCATTAAAATCGGCGAGTCACAGAAAGGTAGAGTTAAGCGTGGTCTATAATACATGGAGTAAGCGTAGAGTAAGAAGAGTAGGAAATAAAATAAATTTATTTCGTTTACGCCGGAAGTAATCTTCTTTTTTTTTTAAAAAAAGTCTTTAACGTATGTACACACCAGCCTGCTCCAAGGGCAATAAGCGGCTATCGAACACAGAGAGAAATAATCTTCTTACGCCTGCTTAAACCTATCCTTCTTACTTTACGCTTACTCCATGTATTGTAGACACGCTTTACAATTGTCAGATAATTCTCACTTGTCATGACTCAGTTAAATGCCGCTGTTGAATATTCTATTTTGACTCTGACAAATTGACATTGAATTTTTATTACTTTGGGGAGGAACGTAAAAAGGAGTGGGCGCAGCATTGGATCACTAGAGAATTTATAGGTAAGGAGGGAGAGTCAAGTAAATGGTCGTTTTTTCTCAAATTTTTCTCGATTTTTTTTCAAAGAGAACATAAAGTTTATTGCTTTACAATAAATAGCTGAGCAGCAGCTGCTTGAAGTTGCCTACGGAAATGCCCCGGAACGCATATGTTCGCTCTAATTATTTAAAATAATAGAAGAAAGATAGAAAGAACCAACAATTTTCCGTTAAAATATAATAATACGCTCAGTATGAACCTAAAAATTTTTTAAAAAATTAAATAAACAATGTTTTTAAAATTTTTTTTATAAAGAAATAAATGGTGATTTTTTTAAAATGACGCTAAATTTTTAATTTTCAATTTTTTTAAATTTAGGTTCATGCTGAGCGTATTATTATATTTTAACGGAAAATTGTTAGTTTTTTTATTTCAGATAATTAGAGCGACTTGTATACGTTCCACAGCGCATTTCGGTAGTAGGCAACTTCAAGCAGCTGCTGCTCAGCTATTTATTAATATTTTATATGAAAAAATTATTTTAAATTAGTTTAAATGCTAAATAATAACATGTGCTTACTTGTAAAGCAATAAACTTTATGTTCTTTTTGAAAAAAATTTGAGAAAAAACGACCGTTTACTCTCCCCCCTTAAAAAAGTTATCTTTAATCTACAATTACGAATGACTTTGTATAGCTAATGTGTCACCTTCAATGTAATATGAAAATTGAGTTTGTTTGCAATTATAATCAATTGCAATTTAACGCATATCAAGATTGTTAAGAAAAATATTAGATAACACGATTTTTTAATAAAAAGCATACGCCCTAGTCACTTTCAGTCCCACCTAGCCGTTAATATATGTTTCAAAAACAGGTTTATGTAATTATAATTAAACACTGATAATACTGTATTTTAGCCGTATTTTTAGTCATTTTTTAGCCGTGGAAAAGCTATTATCATCTAACGCGGGCAAATATTGCGTCGGCGACCAGATTATATTAACGGACTATTGCCTGGTTCCATAAATATTCTACGCGCGAAGATTTCACGTTGATTTAAGACCCTTTCCCACGATTTTAAGGGTAGACCGTCATTTAGAACATTTGCACAAGCTCGAGACTGCGTGCTTTTAGTGCGAGTCTTGTTATTTCACTTTAAAAGAGAGGTTTTAATCTTGTATTGTTAATGCTATATTAGATAGCTTTGTCACTTTGGCGAAGTCATGCTGCCACTATTGAGAATTATCTGAGTTTTGGTGTAAATGGAAAGTAACTTATATTCGGCTCTTTCGCTCTTTCGAAATACTCACGTCGCGCTGTTGGTGTTTAAGGCAGCAGTTGTTAAAATGGAACGGCTGGGGCTACAAGGACTCCGGGTTTCGCATGAATGACAAGAGCATCATAGAATTCACTGGTGACAGGTGAGTTTTGTAAAATCTTGTTTTGAAATGTTAATTCGATATATTCGATATAATTTCAGTCGTATCTTATTAGGCATAATTTCTATGTAAATGATGGCACATTAAGAAACGGAAGCATTTATCACTTCTCTAGTATATACAGGGTGTATCTAAAAAAACATATATGGTGTACACCATCAGATACAGAACGAGAATTCAGATCGAAAAGTCCTGAGTCATTTTTTGATTTGAGCTTTCTGTTTGTTATTATAAAATATTAAAGTTAGCTACTCAGCGCCCGTGTACAGAGGGAAGGCAGGGACGGAGAGTAGCAAGGCGGA
>VBVQ01003821.1:0-17166 GCA_011636635.1 Tetramorium simillimum
TTTAATACAATCATGTGTACTTATCGAAACGATTGATTGTTGTAATTTGTATCCGTACAATATATCTGATATATTATTTCCTGACCTGACTAATATTTTATAATGTAATATTTACTAATATTTAATAGACCTGACTAATATTATCTAGGTTTCTTAATAATGAAAGCTTGTCGACTATTGGACTACTTATGCAGAAGTGGGGACAAATAATTAAATAAAAGTATATATAAATTCGCGAGAACGAGAATTCGCGAGGTTTTGAATCAAGTTTTAGACATGATTAGATAATGACATTGAGAATTTTATTTTCCTTAAATATTCGAGTTCTGTCCAATGGTAAGTTGTCCAATGATAAGTCCAATGGTAACTTCTCGAGTTGACTGATAATTATTCGGTATAATTATTCGAATAATTATTCTAGTAAATACAAATTAATATATCTTTTTTAAAAATTTCTTATGGAAAAATTTATTGTTTCATATTATTCAAATAAACCATTTTTTTATTTATCTGTCGAATATTAAATACACGAATAGAAGTAATCGCAAAACTGTCTTTTATTAACTGTCTAATTTTTAATGAGACTTCACTAAAAGATTATTAATTTTCGAAAATACAAAAATTAGCTAGAAAAATACATCAAAGGAATAAATTATTATAATTTAAATTATTTTACTTGTTATAATTTAAATCATTGAAAAGATTGTGTGTTTCGGCTGCATTTTATATACATATAGTAATAATGATTTATCACTTGTTGCAGTTGCGTTTTTTCCAATCTTTGATCCCAGAATCGTGAATGCAGAAGATGCTAAAGTAGGGGAGATTCCATATCAGGTACAGAAACATAAATTTATTGCAGAACTAGAGTATTTTATATGTGTAAATATATAAATTTAAATATATATATTTTATATGTGTAAATATATATAAATTAGTACATATATGTAATATGTAATATGTTCACGTAAATATATTTTTTCAATATAATTTATTACATGAAAATATATCTAAAAATATTACATGTTAAAATCATATGATTTTCACGGGTTTCCTTTCAATACCAAAATTCCTTCCATTTCTGTGGTAATTCAATCTTGAACGATAACTATGTTATCACATCAGCTCACTGCGTTATATTATAGTAATTTTACTATTAATATTACGTTTATTAAAGTAAATTTATATGTATCATACTAATATATCTTTTTAGTACACTTTTTAGTATATTTTTCTACGTACATTCACATATATTTCTTATATTGATAAAATAAATATATTTATTTTATCAATATAAGTAATATAACATACTGACTGATATATTTATATAAAAATTTAAGTAATTATAATTTACACATAGCGATCCTGATAAAATAAAGATTGTTGCTGGTACGATCGATCTAAATGATCCGAAATCGCAGCATAATGTCACCAAAATCATTGTGCATGAAAAATACGATTCATCTAATTCCTGGATTAACAATATGCTTTACTAAAGGTAAAGATGGTTAAATTTTTTTTCATGCAAAGAAATTAGAATCTTTCTAATTTTTTTCTAATCACAAATTAATTTCTAATCACAAAATAATTAAATAAATCTCAAGTAAAAATTTTTTAGATAAAAACTCCGTTCATAAAATCTGTCACTATTGGACACGTTCCACTGCCACCAAAGAATTACGTCGTTAAGCCCAACGATACAGCTGTTGAATCGGGATGGGGCAGACTCTAGATAAATTTTTCTTTATTTTAAATAACCTATCTGTTATTTCCATAAGGAAACATAAACGAGAAAATAACGATAAATTTTAAAATTAACTATTATAATGTAATATCTAGATATTTATAATATATAATATTAAAAACATAAGATAAAATTAGTGCTATTCTGAGAGCGGCGATTATATAAATATTATTGCAAAATTGCAGTCAGGTGGTCCATTTCCTAGTAAGCTACAACGAACCAACATCTTTATCGCTGATCAAGCCTACTGCAAATATATGTACGTACAATAACGAAAGATACAACGTTTATCCTACGCAAATTTGCGCGTCCGATCTTTTATTCCAAAAAAAAATATTGCATCGTAAGTTTTTCTTTAATATTTTAACTATCATTCAGTATTAAATGTCCTTACTGTAATACTTTATAAATCTCTCTGCAATTTCTTAAAGATGATGATATATTTAAAACTTCATGATAAATAAAGTACGCGAAAACAAATGTGACACGCCTTGCTTCTTTCAAGATCACGCTGGTGACCCGTTGACTGTCGGTGGAAAACTCGTCGAATTGGTATCATGAGCGAGTGATTGCGCCAGCACCGTCTCTCCCACCGTCTGTACACGTGTTGTCTCTTATCTGGACTGGATTCAAAAGAACGCGGTCTAAGCCAACACCATTTTCATGATTCGTACTTTATTATTCTACATAACATTTTAAATGTCAGTTATCGCGAGATTAAACATCAATTAATATACTGAAGTGTTAAATATATAGAATTGGTGAAAATTGATGTTTTTGGAAAATATAAAAAGAAACAGAATATTATAAAATGAAAAAAATATAAGATATGTAAATAGATTCTATTTGTCGTTAAATTTTTTAATTTATGTTATATATTCTCAAAATCTTTATACAAAAATGTTTATAAATTGTACAAATAAAAAGAGGCCAATAATATAATACAGTGTAAATAAAATATCGTTTTATTATTTTATGAATAAATCCTTTTTAATTCAAACAGTCGATTAGAATACGTGAACGTGATAAAACTAGATTATCTCACGTTTTTGCATTTTCCTCGCCGAATTAAATCAGAACATGAAGAAAAAATTAGAACTACGGAGCGAATAATATGCTAAGTAACGTCGTTAGATTGAGTCATTAGTAAAGTCATTAGATATAACGTCACATACTTCTCAGCCGTTTTCTGTCTATAATTAGTTGCTGCACACACGATCATGATTATTCATATAATCTGCTCCGCCGCCTTGACGATAATTAACTTACCCCTGTAGCGCTGCTAACTTGCCATGAACGCGCCAGCCGTAATTTGCACTTGACTAATTACAGAGACGTTACGCGACATTACAGCAGTACTGCGATTAACGTTTTGCAATATTTCTCGCGAGAATATAAGAAGCGTTTGTTTATTATTGTTTATTCGCAATAATACGCGACATAATAAGTAAACTTCAACATTGCGCATTATCCGGTAATATATATTCACCATTGACGTAAACAGTTTACGGTATATTTGGCGCAAACGTGCGAAATCTGCCGACGCAGTTTATGCACGAGGAAATACTTGTTGATCGGAAACGGTCTACTATTTGCACGCGCCACTACGTTGAGATTAACGTTGTATTAGTTCGACATACATAGTGCAGTTGCGGTAAACATTAATAAATTTATCGATCGTTTATATTGGCCAAATCAACAGACTCAATTATCATTCTCAACGAGGCGATGTAACTCATGCATGACCCCATATTTTGCCGTTAGCAATTTAAACAAACCAATAACACTCCTCCACACACTTTTTTTTAAACGGTGCGGTATATTGATCAATAAATTTGAGAGTCCTATTGATATATTGGCTAAAAACAAAATCTACAATTTTTATTGAAAACAAACAAAATTGCATTTTAATATAATTTTGCGGTTCGACAATTTATATGCAAATATTTTTTAATTTTAGATAATCAAATCGCGCTTTACATTTCATATTAAAGACGCAATGCGATTGTTCGTGTTATCATTTAAAATTACATGACCAGGAGAAGCGTTATATTTTCTTTATTTTCCATGAAAGATAAAGCTTTCTTCTTTGGAAGACGAAATCGATTTCAGGCATTGTGCCCGGCGAGATTTCCAGACAGCACAAGATCTCCAAAATATGTCTTATGAACATTTTCAGAACATAGGGACGTTCTTAGAATGTTTCTGAGATATTTTTAAAAGATTTGTACTGTCTGGACTGAAGCAAAATCGAGAGAAGAAGAGCACATAAACACGCTTCGCATCGGAGTCGTACGAATGACACTACGTGTGCGAGGTCGGGCGTTAATGAGCATCGACATCCGCACAGAACAGATCCGTGATTTTACGCAAACTGGCAATCGATGCTCTTTTATCGCGGGTCATGCGCGTAGCGTCGTAACACGTAGACGTCACAACTACTACTTTTCTGAGGACGAGAAAGAGAGGAGAAGCGAGCGTATACTGCACGCACTCGTTCAACCCGCTTCTGACGGTCGCGCCAGCGAGGGCATTGTCGAAGTTCAATGTACCTCAATAAATCGTGCAATTGTTAAGAAAATCGCGGAATAACGGCGTGATTCTGACGCGACGTTTTGATAAGCGTATTTATTCTGCCACAATGTAATCACCGACGTGACCTCATTTAAGTCACGCGTGAATTTATAATAGTGAACTGTATTGACATATTGTTCGCTATTATAAATCTTCATTATAAGGAAACAAAGAAATTAAATTACATGTTAAAATAAAGACGTTTAATTAAAAAAATAAAATAGTTTTTAAACAATTTGTCGACCACAAAATCATCATATTGTTATAATTCATGCTTGTATTTAACATTTAATGTAAACCAAGTCTCAGTTCTTGGCTGTAAAAATGTTGAAATGTATAAATAATCCAATCAAATCTAATCTAATCTAATCTAATCTAATCTAATAATTCAAGAAATCTATTCAGAAATCTGTTCAGAATTACTTGTAGATAAAAATGATCAAGGACAATGTAAAACACGTTAAAATGTTACACACACACATGCACACACACACACTACATAAAGCGTAAATACGGTAAAACGACAACTTGTTAATAATTGTCATATCACATAATCCGAATTATACACGCTTCACTCCGCGTAAATAATAGTGCAGAGAATGTATACTTTTATACCTCTTCTCATAAATCCTTCCTCTTTTTAAAAGCGTTCGCTTTGTTTGAAAATCTTGGCAATTTTACGCGTGGAAGGAAAAACCGTGTTCTCGGATTCTCACGAGCGCTCTCGCGCGAGAAACGCCCGTTGTTCCCGGACAACCTTTGAACCTTTTATTCTATCTGCAGTTTCGCAACAACCGATATTCCAAAAGGGACTCTTGAATAAAACATGCGACAGCAAACTTCACCGACGTAAGGAAATAGATTCCCCTGTGCAAACAATATGCGCTCGTAATGCACGCCCAACGAACAAATTTGCGAAATGGATTTGTAAGCGACGTTTAAAAATACGGCAGCGCAATGATATTATTTCTATTGTTCGACTTTACGCGTCTGTCTATCATTAAAACGAGAACACTTATCGTGGCACTTCTGTTGGCAAACAATTTTCGTAAAACACTGACTGGTAGCGGAAAGGAATGTGTCCGATAAGAGGACCCGACACACATTTGTTATCTAAGGTATGTGTAATTAAAAAAATTTATAGTTTCAATCCATATCCGATATATTTTATTTAAGCACGCATTGCGAAGGGAATTATTTGAGACATCTTTTTATCGTACTAAATATTATTGTCGAGCGATAAAGTTACCATTATCACAGTTGGTAAACGATCGTACTCGTATCTGGATACACTGTTATAAACGTATTGATAAATATGTATATTACTGAAATCTGATAAATATCCTCATCGTGCCGTGAACCGTAAATTTCACAAAATAAACAAACATTCATAACTCAACGATTAAAATGTTGCACCAAAATTAAACTGTAAACAATAAAATTTAAATGTTTAATTTTTCAATTTCTAATTTATTTATATTTTATTATTTTCATCAGCAATAAAATCTGCGATTACAAATTCTGAACGAACGGCTATAAATTCGCTTAAGTTAACTAATTTCATGTATGAGTTGTGTAAATTTATTTGGCGCTCTCACACGCTACTAGAAAGTTTAGGAAAGGCCAAACACGAACGCGATTGAGAGTTCGTGCACGCAAAGTATTAGTGATCTCGATCGACGAAGGTTTGATCATCCATTCACTCGATTACACGATGAAGGCACGAAGGCGTTGGATGCAGATGAATCCTGAAACTCTGACAGCCCGCAGCCATTCTCGACCTACGATCGATTGTCTCCCACTTATCCTACTCGACGGTCCGTCAGAATTTTCTGATAAAAATTCGCAGACTATGAAGAGCTGAACCTTCACCTCCCTCGTGAGACTTCCTATTGAAATTAGCACCAGGAGCATGGAACTTTTAATAGGAGACTATTAAAGTTTTTACGACAGCTTAGCTTACCATTTTCGGCAAAATTATTATCTCACAACGTCAACTTTACATACTTTCAAGAAAATGTTTTTCTTAGTATAGTTATTAATTGTAAAAATTTTGCTATGTCTAGTTTAAATCTAATATAATATCGTGCAAATCTCTGACAAGAAAATTATTCTTTTCGATAAAAAAATAGAAAAAGTAAAAAATGTAATTATAATAGTTCTCCGTATCTAATCTAGAATGTAAGTTGTTTGTGAATCAGTTAGTAAGCGATAACTCTCTAATCAGTAGATTGGTTCCATGAAAATAAATAATAATGTTGTCTGCCGTGCTATAAAAATCCAAGTTATTATTTTTCATTAAGTGATAGTCCATAAAAAATATAAAATTGAAATAATGCCTATTATCATATCGATCAAAGAACTGAGATATTCCTTTCAATAACGATAATCACATCCAAGAACAGCAAGAGAGATTCATCAAGTGAGATTAAGAGATACGGGAAAACCCAATTCATCATATATCAAGCGAGACAAAAGTTGACAAAATACGATTATTGGTTTTCGCCGAACGATAAGAAAAATAATATTAAAAAGACATTGAAATAACAAATTATGTCTATTCTAAATAAAATACGATAAAATTTGTATTTAATCTTTACAGCTGCATTATCAAAAATATCTCAAATAAAAAATCGTGGACAAAATATTTTTTAAATTGTAAAAAATTATAAATAATAAACACATGATTACATATGCCAAATGAATAGACATAATTACTTGAAAATTATTAATATTAATATTAAAAAATAAAATAAAATCAATTAATATATAAAATGAACCGAATTAGAGAAACACTTTGAAGGAATAAAAATTCAGTGACACAGTATTGTTTCAAAACGATCAAGACAATTGATCGTTACAATCTTAGTTCATCATCTCTGAGATATACTACTTCGCAACTGATCTATCTAATCTAGTCTTTCTTACGAAAACTTGTCAATCATTGGACTACTTATGCAGAAGTGGGGTGACAAATTTAGAAACAGGTACATATAAATTCGGAGTGTCGACAATTTCAAACCAGGATTTGGTCAGTGATCAGACAATGGCGTTAAGAATTCTGTGTCTTCTCAGCCTTTTGGCTTTCTCCCATGGTAAGTAATAATCCGGGTTGACCGATCATTCATCCAAGTAGATACATAAATTTTCTTTAATTTACCTGTCAACCATTAAATACACGAAGAGAAATAATCGCACAATTGTTCTTTATAATTTTCCGTAAAACTTTGCTGAAAGATTGTTAATTCGCAAAAATTCGATATTAAAATACATAAGAGAAACAAATTATTACTTGTTACAATTTAAATCTCTACAAAGATTGTGTTTCCTCAGCTACATTTTATATATAGTAATAATGACTTATATCGCTCGTTGCAGCTGGGGTCCTTCCACTCTTTGATCCTAGGATCGTGAATGGAGAGGATGCTAAAGAAGGCGAGATTCCATATCAGGTACATATCGAAACATATATTCATTATAGAAATAAATAAACAATTATATACAGATGTATGTGTATGTATGTATAAAATATTCATACATACATATTCTTTATCATAAATTAAACCCATGAAAATGAACATAAAGATTATATGAGTAAATGCGCAGATACTAGAAAACTATAATTTTCACAGGTATCTCTCCAACAAAAAGACTCTGACTTCCACTTCTGTGGTGGCTCGGTCTTGAATGATAACTACGTCATCACAGCAGCTCACTGCATTGAAGGGTAATTTTAATATTATTACTTTAATAAAGAAATTTCATATGTGTATCACATTAAAATATTTATTACAATCTTGTCCATATTAATGAAAATATAATTTGACTAATGTAAGAAATATCTTCACTATATTATACATTTAGACAAAAATTTCAGCAATTATAAAAATTTTTTTCGTGTTGTAGCAAAGTCGCCCGTGATATAAAAGTTGTTGCAGGAACAATTAATCTAACTGATCCGAAAAAGACGCATAATGTCGCCAAAATCATTAAGCATGAAAAATATGATTCATCTAATTCCTGGATTAACGATATTGCTTTGCTGCTGGTAAAAATAGCTCAAATTTTCTCTTCGTATGAAGAATTTGGAATCTTTCAAATTTCTTTCCGATCACGAATTATGAATTTCAAACAAAAATTATTTTTCAGGTAGAGAAACCCTTCGTAATATCTAACACTCTCGCACACGTTCCTCTGCCACCAGCGGATTTCGTCGTTAACGCCAACGATATAGCTGTTGTGTCAGGATGGGGCAGACTCTGGGTGAGTTCTTCACTATTTTACATATCGTTCGATCAGTAACTTCCATGTAGAAACACGAACGCGAAAATTTATATTTAATTATTTTACAATATCTAAATATTCATAATATCTAGTATAAAATGAACAAGAGAAAATTAGTGTCACTTTGAGAACACACAGTAATTATAAATATTGTTGCGAAATTGCAGCAAGGTGGACCAACCACTACTAAATTACAACGAGTCTACATCCTCATTGCTGATCGTGAGTACTGCCAGTATATGTACAATAGAATGGGATACGACGTCCATCCCACACAAGTCTGCGCATACGACCCGCAAGTTGAGAAAGGATCTTGCCATGTAAGTTTTTCTTAATATTTCAATTATCGTTACCTCATTCACGTATTTAATATCCTCACAATAAGAGTTTATAAACCACAGTCTCTTAACAATAATGAAATATTTAAAATCGTGATGACGAAATGCATGAAACAAAATCTACTAAACAGAAGATCTAAGATCGAAGATCAAGATATATCAAATTTAAAATGGCATCTTTCTCCTTTCAGGGTGATTCTGGTGGCCCATTGACTGTCGGTGGAAAACTCGTTGGACTGGTATCATGGGCGAATGGTTGCGCAAGCACTTCCTATCCCACCGTCTATACAAGTGTTGTCTCTTATCTGGACTGGATTCAAAAGAATGCGGTTAAGCCCGAATAAATCAATCCATTCGCTTCCAACTATGATTCGTACTCTGTCCTTCGTTCTGTATAATTTTCTAAATATCAGGTTTTAAGACCGATAGAGAAAGATATTTCTTTGATGTAAAAAATGTATGATAACGATGTGACGTAGGGTTGTACATAGTAGGTACCCTTAAAATTCTGTACACATTTTTGACAAAATAAATTTTATTGATTTATTCGAGGAAAATCACTGATGAATTTAACCATCCTGAAAAGACTGCGGCGGAAAATTATCGCGCGACATGTACCGTCCATCACTTATCACGAATTGAATTCAGAGGGATTTCGATATAGAGCTATCGGATAGCGTAGGAGTTCGAATAGACCTCGGCTTTGTCGTGAAATCAATACACTGTGACCGCGCGGCGCTCACGTGTTGCTCTTATTTCCGGTGACACTTGGCAGAGCGGAAACGATCGATGCGCACGTTTTAGCCGTAATTGACAGTCAAGATCATAACGGCAATTCTCTATTCAGTAAAACGTGATCGTAGATGAAAGATCAGTGATAATCATGTCAACAGCTCGTGAGCATGTTACTTTCTTGATGACGTCCGTAACGACTTTATGATTGTGGAAAAGAAAGTAGAAAATAATAAGAGATATTTCATCAAAAAAAACCAAGCGCACACGCCCTCAAGATTTGCGGACGAGGAAAAGACAATCGGGAATAAAATAGCAATTTTCTGCAAACTGCGAGAAAGAGTAAAACGGTATAAAAATATAGACCAACTTATTACGTTTGTTTTTTATCCTAAGAAATAACTAATAGCAAACGTTAGAAACTTTCCGAATAAGAACAAGAGCTGCAACTGCAATGAGGCGGCTGCTCGGCAAGAAAACGCGAGCGGAACGTTCATACCGAATTCTATTCTGTCATCGTATTTACATTGCTAATGAAATTTCATTTCTGCTTTCGCCATTCTTCCGAGACTGATAGGCTCGAATATCGCTCTTCAATTTTATTGCATAAAAGGATCTGATAGTTGCTCTTTTCTGACAAAAGAAATTATGATTAAGCGCAATTCCTTCAATGAATCTTTTACCTTTTTCATTTAGAAAAAATTCTCGATCGAGAATCGATTGATTCGGAATCGATTTCGTTATTTGTGTGAAAAACCTGGTAGTTTCACAATTAAGTTGGCATAATTATAGCTCAAAATTTTCATCTACCATTAAACTCTCGGAAATTAATTTGTTGCGCAGAGACGGACGACTACTTTCCGCCCCAATTACGTAACAGATGTTATAAGCTGTCCCGCCGTATCGCGCATAAATATTCCCGAATAACTTTACGGTTCAGAACCGCGTACTGAATACAGGATATTTACTGTCGGTTGGCCGAAATATAAGATGCATAATATACACACACATATACTGCGAAGAGACCATATTCCCCAGCTCAACTATCCAAGCAGATACATAAACTTGTATAGTTTGCAGAGCTTATATACTCCCTAGTTCTAGTGGGTTAATTTCCACAATATTACAGTATTATGAAGTAGCCACAAAAGCATTATTCTCTTTCATAACTGCGCATAAAGCAGTATTTACAATCGTGCCAAAAGCAATCGTGTACTTAAGCAGTATGTAACTTTGTGATATACAGTACTTAAACGCAAGTAAGACAGCGCTCAAAGTTACTATCTGTTTGAAATATATATAAATATAAAATATATATGTCCAGATATGTATATGTATGTACAAAAATTGATTAAAAATTCAAAGAGGCATACAGCTACTTGTAATTAGATAAAATGTATAATTTATTAACTATAGAATCAAATTAAATAATTTTATGTACCACGAAAATATTTTAGATAAGTACCTCGATATTTATTCGCAGAGCTGTGATCTCAGTTCAATCATTTATTAAATCTACAACCCTAAAACGAACGAATAGAAATGTCATATACTATATATAGGAAAAATTCTTTCAAAAAGTGTCTCGACGAAGCCACCGAGAAGCTTCGACGGAACGAAGCCCTTTTGATTCGCGATCAATTCGGCATCGTAGCGCTACTCCTTTTTCTTCTATTTTCTCTCTCTCTTCCTCCTTTTATACATCTCTTACGATTTCCCCTTCGTTTCTTCTTTTGGATCCGCAAAGCGACCTTAGGATAAGTCATCGCGACAACTCAATTTTATTGGTACTTTATCGGAGTAACTATGAAACCGTGGATTCTAGCTTGCAAATAAGTTAATGCTTTATTAATGATAGCAGAAAACTAGTAAATTCCTATAATTTATAATAATAAATAAATAAATCAAAAATATGATATAATATCAAGCTTATAAAATTTTATCAAATCTAACAAAAAAATATCCTGCACAATTATGATTGTAAGACATAAGTTTTGTAAAACATCATGATTTATATGTTCTAGTAATTTATTTAATTTTGATATTTAGAAATTTTGTGCAAATATTTAAGTATAAATCAATTTAAAAATATGCATTTTGCTATTTACAATTAATACTGTATCAACTACATATATATTCCTCCGAATAGCTTCCGGATATTGACAAGTTTACTATAAGTTCCTTCCTCGGTTCTCTCATATACATTGTGCAACATGTATACCATCAACCACTGAAGCATAATTTTCGTGGTAACGTTTCCATAGGGCTTCTCGGTTCATTTTATGTAACGATTATACACAGTCGTTAAACGTTGCAACGAAAACTTACATATTTTCGATATATACATATAGTAACTACTGCGCTTGATAAATCTTGTTCAAACATAAGGTATTGGAGAATATTTACTATATACCCAATTTATGCATATATGAAATTAAATTACGAAACACACTATAATATGTTTATTAAAAGCCTAAGATTAAAGAGATTTTTATAATTAATATATTTTATCTTATTTAATTAAAAATAAGATAAACTTATACAATGATAGCTATTTAAACATATACACATGTACGAAACTTATTATAACAATAAATTATATACAAATGCTAAATATTAAAAATATATAAATTGTATTAAATATGACAACTGATGTATGAGTGTCTGACTAACGTTGACTTTTACTACTTTCATAGTACATACGAGAGATTTTAATTTTATCAAAAACCCCGTTTTAAATTTAAAAAATGTAATTATTAATAATATTTTTGTAGACACTGTAACTTTTATCTGACGGTTCTGCGGTTTCTAGATAAACTAATTGTAAGTAGATTGTAAGTAGATTTTACTACTCAAAAGCAATTGCATTTAGATGCAGCTCTCTTTGGAGAGACACAAAGTCTCGCGTTCCAACTATGATCAAGTAAATGGTCGCATAAATGACATTAAATGAGCCTTCAAAATCATGTATCACAAACTCTAAATTTGTATCTCGCGATCTTAAATGTTAATCGATTTCTCAATAATCGATAATCTATTAAATTTCTTCGTATGAAATCATTCTTGATTTTGATACGATTATGACATTATAAATGTGACAAGAAGAATAAAAAAATATAATACTTAATTACTGATTTTAATATTTTCAAATAATAAAATAAAATCATTTAACATACACAAAAACCATGATAAATTAGGACAATGTTTTGAAAGAATAAAATTCCAGTGACACAGTAACACGTGCTTATCAACACGACTGATCACTGCAATCCGTATCAGTACATCTCCGATATTTAAAAAAATCTAAAAATAATCTATCTAATCTAGATTTTTTTTCAGAAAACTTGTCGATCATTGGACTACTTACACGGAAGTAGGGTGACACAATTAGCAACAGGTACTATATAAATTCGCGAATTCAAACGAAGATTCGATTAGTGATCAGACAATGGCGTTCAGAATTTTGTGTCTCCTCAGCCTTCTGGCTTTCTCCCATGGTGAGTAATAATCCTCTCGAATTGACCGATAACCATTCGTTCAAGTGAACATAAATTAATTTCGTTTTAAAAATATCTTGGCAAAAAAATGGCTTTACTTGTGTGTCGTATTATTGAATATAAATAATTTTCTTTGATTTATATGTCAATAATTAAACACATGAATAGAAATAATCGCAAAATTATTCTTTACAATTTTTTAATTATTTCTATTTATGTGTTTAACTATTGACAATAAAAAAAATTATTGAAACTTTACTGAAAGATTTCTAATTTATATAAATCTAAAAATTCTCTATTAAAATACATTTGAGAAACTATTATTTGTTATAATTTAAATTTCTGGGAAACTTATGTTTTCTTGGCTACATTTTACATATAGTAATAATGATTTATCGTGACAGCTGGAGTCCTTCCACTCTTTGATCCTAGGATCGTGAATGGAGAGGATGCTAAAGTAGGCGAAATTCCATATCAGGTATGTTATAGAAACATAGATTAATTACAGAAATAAACGGAGTATTATATACAAGTGTATGTATATATAAAATGTTTATATATAAATATTTTCCAATGTAATCAAAGGCATGAAAATGTATATAAAACTATTACACGACCCAGATAACCAGCGGTATGACATACCAAACGTACTAGTACCGTACCCGCCATGTACGTGCGTATTCTGCAAGTATTATACCAGTACGCCGTACTAGTATGTTGTACGAGTATCGTATTGGTATCATACGAACACAATGACACACGATAGTTTCTCGTACTAATCGTACGAGTATAGTACCAGTACGATACTCTTACAACATACTAGTACTGGTATAATACTTGCAGAATACGCACGTACATGGCGGGTATGGTACTAGTACGTGAGGTACGCCATACCGCTGGTTATCGAGGGGGGAGGGGCAAAAACGTAGATATTAGAGTGCTACAATTTTCACAGGTATCTCTGCAACAAAAAGGCGATAACTTCCACTTCTGTGGTGGCTCGGTCCTGAACGAGAACTATGTCATCACAGCAGCTCACTGCATTGATGGGTACATTTAATATTATTATTTTTAATAAAATAAATTCATACGAACCATATGTTAATATACCTTTTTATTATATTATATTATTTTATTATTTATTATATTATTTTATTATATAATTCGGTTTACATATTCATGTAAGTGATAATGATTTTATCAATGTAAAAAATATGATATGCTTATTGTATTATATAGGATATTCGATAAAATTATAAACAATTACTATTCCGTATTTTAGCGAATCCGCAGAAAACATAAAAGCTGTTGCTGGGACAATCGATCTAACTGACCCGAAATCGCAGCATGAAATTGCAAAAATCATTAAGCACGAAAACTATGACTCATCTAATTCCTGGATTAATGATATTGCTTTACTGAGGGTGAGTACGGCTAATATTTTCTCTTTTACACAGGAAGGAAATCAGAGTTTAAAAAAATTGTTTTAATCAATCATTATAAATCTCAAATAAAAATTGTCTTTTAGGTAAAAACTCCTTTCAAATTATCTGCCACCATCGGAAAAGTTCCTCTGCCACCAAACGATACTGTTAAGTCGAACGCTGTAGCCGTTGTGTCGGGATGGGGCAGACTCTGGGTGAGTCTTCCGTTATTTTAAATGTGGTTCTATTTGTAACTTCCATGTAAAACACAAACTACGAGAATAGCGATTCTTCATATATACAATTATTATAATATTAGATTTATAATATTTAGTATAAAATGAACAAGAAAAAATTAATGTCACCCTGAGAACAGTAGTTATAAATATTATTACGAAATTACAGCAAGGTGGACCGACCACTACTAAGCTACAACGAGTCAACATCCTCATCGCTGATCAATCCTACTGCAAGTATATGTACAACAACATGGGATACAACGTCTATTCCACGCAAGTTTGCGCGTACGACCCGCAAGTTGAGAAAGGATCTTGCCATGTAAGTTTTCTTAATAATTCAACTACAATTGCTTCATTCACGTATTTAATATCCTCACAATAAGAATTTGTAAACCGCATTCTCTTAAAAATATAAACTTTAATCCTGTGATGAAAGAAAAGAAATCTGATTTTAAAGATATATTAAAACAAGATATAGATATCAAAGTTGAAACGGCATCTTGCTTCTTTCAGGGTGATTCCGGTGGTCCATTAACTGTCGATGGAAAACTCGTTGGATTGGTATCATGGGCGAATGGATGCGCCAGCACCACCTACCCCACGGTCTATACACGTGTCGGCTCTCATCTGGACTGGATCAAGAAGAACGCGGTCTAAACCAACCCTTTCGATTCCAACTATGATTCGTACTTTATCCTTCGTTCTGTATAATTTTCTAAATATCAGGTTTTAAGACAAAGAGAGATATTTCTTTGATGTAAAAAATGTATGATAACGATGTGACATTGTATATGTACAACCCTATGTCACATCGTTTTCGTACATATTTTACATCAAATACTAATAGTGCCCTAAAAATTCTGTACATATTTTCGACAAAATAAATATTATTGATTTATTCGAGGAAAATCACTGATGAATTCAACCATTCTGAAAAAACTGCGGCGAAAATTTATGGCACGACATGTACCGTCCATCACTTATCACGAACTGAATTCAGAAGGGTTTCAATATAGAGCTATCAGATAGCATAGGAGTTCGAATAGACCTCGGCTCTGTCGTGAAATTAACCCTTACCCGGTACTGTGGGGACAATCAGACCTCAACTGAATTCAACATTTAATTAACTATCGAATTTTGGACAACGGATTTGTGTTCAGCAGGGAAAAATACGTCGGGAATGACTTTACACACTCGTGTTACAAAACAAATCAAATTTTGTCGGACAGTGTTATTTGGGATATTTTTTAAATATTTCTTTTGTGATTTTTCTCGTCTATTATCTTTAATTCAAAGTAAATGTATTATAAAAAGTGCTCTAAATTTTTTTATAAAGTATTTGAATGATTTTCCTGTGTCATCAGGATGTCTTATAATTTCCAACGTCATATTCAACGAAATCTCCTAAAAGCGGATGACGTGCAGGCTTTTAAGGGCGATGTCTCAGATGAAGAAATTCAACATCTCTTGAAAATAAATCATTGCACTTCGTGAAAATTGTTTGTTATTTTTTCTCTAAAATTTATCGCTTCGATCATCAGAATTAATACCTTTTTTCGGAACGGACACTATTCGACAGATATTTCTTTTGAAGAATCACATCTTGATAGTTACAGGTTAAATTCTTAGCTTAAAATATTGAAAATTGTATGAGTTATGATTTTTTTAGTGAAATAAGTGATTTTTTGCATTTTTTTTCGGGGATTTTTTTACATACTCAAAATCAAATAGTAATTAAGGAACCAGTCCCGTCTCAAAGTAAGACGTTTGAAAGGTAATCTGTAATTTTTTCAAGACATTAATATCAATATCTTCATTACGACAAGCATTGTTGTCGTTGGGATCCTTACAGACCCCAGTGTACCGGTTATGGAATTCTACTAAAGTGTACCGGGTAAGGGTTAATATACCGTGACCGCGCGGCGCTCACATGTTGCTCTTATTTCCGGTGACACTTGGCAGAACGGAAACGATCGATGCGCACATTTTAGCCGAAATTGACAGTCAAGATCATAACGGCAATTCCCTATTCAGTAAAACGTGATTGTAGATAAAAGATCTGTGAAAATCATGTCAACAGCTCTGTAAGCATGTTACATTCTTGATGACGCCCGTAACAACTTTCTGATTGTGGAAAAGAAAATAGAAAATAATACGTGATATTTCTTCAAAAAACCAGGCGCACAGTGGGCATAAAGTCGCTTCTAATGGACAAAAATCGTTCGACGGCTGAATTCTCAACCGATTACAATGAAAATTTTTTTTAAATATACGCCCGAGTAGAAATTTTGTCCGGCATACCGGATTTAGCTTTCGCCGGATCAGGCCCAAATT
>VBVQ01003822.1:0-17167 GCA_011636635.1 Tetramorium simillimum
GTGTCCCGGACGAGCATCGCGCGCGGCTCGCCATGCCGGATCATTAATCCCTAAGGGCCGACTCGAAAAAGAGCCGGTGCATGTACTTCTGTGTGTATGTAGGGGCGGAAGAAGGGTTGTTTGTGCTCCGTTAAAATTTTATCGCGCGTGCATGAAAGAAATTTGCGGCCCCCAACTGAATATTTCCGTAGATGGGCGTCGTAACCGGCGAGATATATTTCTCGAGGAAAGTGGACGTGATGGTTTACACACGGTTACATTGCATGAATCATTGGCACAACGCGATACATGAAAACGGGATACATGAAAACTTTTGTGGTGCGTCCCGGATGTTTTTGTCGATAGCAGGAAGCGGAATATTTTATGTATTTTTAGAGAATAAATTCATCGTTCTCTGTCGAAACGTAATCGAAGGTATTAAACGGCTGAAAGTTACTTTCGATCTATAATTTGTTAGAATTCAGAATAAGGTTCTATTCATCAAATTATATTTTATGTATTGAAATATTAAATAAACAAATATAAAAATTAAAAAATAGATATAAACATAAAAATATATGGAATATGAAATATAAGGTATGAAATTTTGTTTTAAAATCTGATGCAAAGTAAGTATGTCTTTAATTTTCAATCGTTTTTTAAACTAATCACTTCTCAAACTTATCAAACTTGTAATGTTTGATAATATAAAGTTACTTACGCGAAAATTTATTACATACTTAAAGTCCGTGAAACCATCAGCCATAATAATTTTATTAAATAATATTAAATAGTAACGATTGTGAGTAATATACGTATAGTCTAACGATGTCTGTCACAAGTTATCGATCAATACTTCCAGACTGTATACACACTTTCCTATTTCGGAGCGCTATTAGGGAAAGAAATATACAAGCGCGTCAGCATTGCAGATATTTATGTGCAAATTTGCGTTTCAATTTTCAAAAACACGCAGGCGAAAGGATTCGATTTCGTTTGCTCATTAATTTACAGATTAACGTTTAAACATGTATCGGAGCTCTTCACAACCTTCAACATTTTCGTGCGATGCGATCCAATATTCAAGAATTGCCGGGCGACATTCTGATTGTCGATGACGAGAACAGGAGGGAATGAAAGGGATGATTCGTTTGTGTCGCGCATTCTGGAATACCTTTCGGGAAGACGTAGCAGCAGTGGGACACTGTCAACGTGGCGCATACCATCAACAGCAGGGCGTACGTTAACGTTACACGCGAGCGTTGCCGTCGTCGTCGGCCGACGTCGACTTTCCCGCGAATCAAATCCGCCATCGAATGGCTTGTCACCGTCGCCGTCTCTTCCATCGCCGTCATTTGCGACACGCGATTACTCATTCTGCTCCCTCGAATGTCGCCCTTTACTCCCTTCTCACCGGGAGGAAAAAAAAAGAGAGAGAAAAAAAAAGACCGATACCTTCCGTCGCCACAACCGTCGCCGATCGCGCATTTCTACGACGGTTCGAGGATGGCACTCGGGGATTATCTCGTGAACGCGCATGCACGCGGTACGGTAACAAAGCGAATGCGGAAACAGCAGCGGTGAGTTTCTAACGCTATATCTACGGGCAGTGGCAGTGTCAATTAGGAACGGTAATTGGAAATTCAAGCCGCCTAAGCATTCGTGCGCCGAAGGGTGCGAGCGTGGATGCACGGCGAAGGTGCTACGCGGAATGTTAACGAGGAGCTGATGATTCCTGCCTTTGTTTTCTGTCGTCCGATTATCGTTCACTTTTCTATTATTATTGCCTCTCTTTCCGAACGGTACTTGCGATACGTTTCGATCGAAATTAATGCGTTAAATTGATCGTAACTAAATCTCAGCCAGTCGTGGTTAAAGAGAGGAGATCCCGCGGTTATACGATATCTTTTGTTACGCGATCAGCATATAACAAAGCAAACAATTAATAGCTTATATAGAATGTATTTACAGTTCATTGTCGAGCAATTTTATGCGTTTCGCGACAATGGCCCTTTTTTGATACACGATTTACTCTGTAAATTGAACAATTGAGTCATCTATTTAATTCTCCTCGGTTTTTGTTTCCGGCCGAGTGGTGAACTCGCTCGCGTTTTGTCTTCCTCTTCCTCCTCCCCTCCTCTTTTCCTTCTCCCTAATCAGTGATAGCGATGCAAAGCGCCGGAACGTCATTACGGGCGTCGAAAGCCAGTAGCTGAGCCGGATGATTGATCGCGGCCTCGTTTGCATTCAATAACTCCCCGTCGGTGTATTTTCGATTTGGCATTCACCGCAATCCGATTATCGTCGTTAATGCATTTAATTCGCCGGTCAGTCGTCGCGTCGAGCGGTGCATTATTAATTATCGGCATGACAAACGCAATTAGCGGTCACGTATCTCGTGCGCGTATACTGTCCGTCCGTCCGTCCGTTTGTCGTCGCGAGACTCGACTTGTCTCTGATATTCCCTCCGATATTCCGGCTTTCTAACTTCGAGACGAACTTTCCTTCGTGTATGTAACATGTGGCGGGTAGAGGCGAAATTTTACATTGTATCGCGGAATATAAACTAATGGGGACGATAGTTGTGGCAGCAGCAGAGGCGTTCATTATCTAGGGCGAACCCTCTAAAAACACACAAAATGTATATACAGACAACAAACAAACTGTAATGAGTGAGAAGCGTGTATGAACTGAACTAACGGGCATAGCCATTTAAAGCAATATTGTTATACGTATTTGAAGCATTAAGTCTAATAACAGGAAGCACTTAGCGTAAACATTTACCGTAGAAATTTCTAAATTGACCTTATTCTTACAGCCTAGAGTTCGCGTGGGATGGCTGGGATCATCAACAGGACAAGAAAAACAAAACTAATATTTCGTAAGTAGTGTTTAAGTTTCGTTTTTTTTTTTTAAGAATCGCTTTATATGTAAGTCCTTCGAGTCCTTCAAGTAAGAAAAAAATTTTTACTTGAAAGATTTGAGGCAAAATACCTCGGAACACTAAGCAGATTCTTGTTGCCTTGAAACAAGAGGATTTCGCACAATATCTTATGCGAAGTGAAAGAATTAAAAATAATGATGAAGATATAAAGAGGAGAAGAAATGGCGAAAAAGAAACTTCAAAATATTCTAATGACCGCGTCGCTTCCGGGACAGATATTGGAACGGGCGCAGCAAAATTAGATCTGGATTTAAATTGCAAGGTGAAGTTAATGAGGTGACTCAACTGAGAAATGGATGTTGAAGTTACTGGAGTTTGGAAACTGAGCGGATCCGTGGAAGTTCGGCCGGAAGTTGAAGTTTTTACAGACCATGAAGGTAAGTCCCGGATGCCCTTAACGACGGTCAAATGTTCATTAAAGTTTGGGGACGTGAACAAATGGGAGGCGCTAGTATTTTTTATCGATAGATCGCGTATACCGATTTTTCATAATTAGCAGTCATATCTTTGAACTCGTTTCTCCCTGTTATGCATGGCTATTGTATTTCGTTCGGATAATTGACGAAAAGCGTATACGCGTATCGCAATATCGAAATAGCGTCGATGATAATTGTTACGAGCATGGCACTCGATTAAAATACACCGGTTATCCGATACAAACGTATGGGTTGAATTAATTGAACGTGAAGCGCTTTATTCTGCATCTATATCGATTGCAGTTTTTCGTTTAAAGTGTCGATCTCGTAAAGAGAGCATCTCGGACATTGTTCAAATAAAACGCCTAGATGAAATTGTTTCAGTTTGCAATGTCTCGGACATCGTTTATATAAACGCGTTTGGATAAAATTGTTTTATTTTGTAATGTCGCAATCTGGCATGATTTTTCGCATACGTAATTTTTATCATAAATTTCCGTTTTTTTTGCAAGAGACTTCCCATAAATGGTATTATTAAAGTGGCAGTTATTTATTCTCGTTACGCGACTGCTGAAATCGAGGATGTAACAATATTTTATATTCGCCATATTTTTAATCTCCCGGAAACTTAAAAGAAATAATCTTTATTAGTTCAACAAAATCACCCGGAAAGAATTGATATTAATTGTGGCTTCGGATAGAATTTGAATAATTATATTTTCCACACACGCGAGTCGCCCCAACAAGCATCCGCGCATCAATCTATTTTAACAGAACGGCCGGGGATTTTGCAATAGCCGCCGATTAATGACGGAAATTAATATACCCGATAGGAAAGTGCCCCATTAATGATCTCTTTTCGTCCGTTTCCCATTCACCGATGATGAAATAATTATCCGACCGTGTCCGGCGAGGGAGTTCCCCGAAAATCCGCAGGGCTCAAATCGTGAGCGGCCGGACACGAGCGTTGTTTCGCGCTGCAGCGGGATTGAATGGCCAATTCAATGAGGGAAAAGTACATTTCGCCGTAACTAACAATTGCCTAATTTGGACGAGAATCCCGTTGTCGGGACAATGCGCACGCACACCGTGGAAGAACCGGTCCCCCATCCCCCGGTCTCTCTCAACCCCCGCGGCTCTTGCCCGAGCTCTTCGGTCCCTTCGGACGGCGCGTCGACGTAATATCGTAATTAATAATCCATTCTAGTTGGTTTTTGTCGGTGCACCTGACCGTCGCAGCTCGCCGTTACCGCTTACGGGTAATTTATTACCGCAGACCACCTGCGTGGCGTTACTCCTGTACGGAGGCTGCGTTTTTTTTTTCCGTCGATGATCACTTCAATTTCAGCGGTTCCACTGGAATATTCATTTTTGCAATAATTTTCGTTTAATAAAGCGCATGATATTATCACGGTTACCACCTCTCTGATTGTCGGCTACAGATTCCGACTTTTTGGACGAATCTCTGGTGCTTGAATAGACGGAAAAAGTCCGGCTGATTTCTTTAAATTTTAATGACTCCTCTTTAGAAGAAAATAGTGTAGAGATGCCAACGGCAAAAGTTCGCGTACATGCACATGCACAATTGGAATTTTCTCCTAGTTTGAAAAAGAATATTCAGTCACAGATTTAATCGGTAATAATCTTTTTTTTTAGTATGTACAAAAGATAGTCTAGTATTCTACAGTTATTCATAATTGATTGAAGAATTATTTAAGAACTTATAAGATTTCAAATATATTAATATTTTAATAGTTTTATAAAGTTATAAAAATTTTACTTTTCCATTTCTAGTCTCGCTTTCTTTAATAATATATTTCTGAAATGTAATAAATTAAAAAAAAAATTTCTTATATAGTCTTGGAAGCGCGCTCGATCAATATCACTATCGCAACTGCTATTGCTTCACGGAAATAGCGTCTTCAAAGTCGCATTTCGGAAGCCTCGAGTGTTTTCGCGTCGAGTCGATTTCGAGAACCGTAACGATAAACGTCACGTCGCGCTATAACGCTCAAGGCCATCAGAGCGATGCCGCTCGTTTCACGCAAGAGCGCTCGCGCCGTCTAAAAGGGCGCAATGTAACAGCACGGGGATAGGATCTTGTTGGGCGCGTCTAGGGTGCAATTCGACGCAATTGCCAATTAGTGGCTCATTACCGAAACGTATGACGGCAACAGAGGGATAGAGCAGGTCAGGTGGTGGAAATCGTAGGCAGCGGCAGTTTCGGGAGCCTGCTGACCGGGCTTGATAATGGGAATGGTGCTCTGGCTGCGTGTACTGGGTCCGATCGTGCTGAATGAGCCTCATTAAGCAAACTTTGAGGACCGACCGGCTATTGACGGGTCAGGAAATGGAGGAAACGGATGTCGAGGCGAATGACGAGGGCCAGCGGCGACGTAAGGACCGGACTCGAACAGGAATGTCGATTGGATCGACTGTACGGCCGATCTGAAACAGGACCCATTAATTTCCACTTGCGCGTTCGCAGGTGCTTGTTCATGCCAGTTGTCGCCTGACAGCTCGTCGAACGCTGCCGGGTTTCGCAACCGCTGTTTACAAGACCCGTTAGATGCCCGAGTTGTGATTTTAATGAAATGGCCTCGGCTCAGATCCACCGGTGGTACCGAGTGAAAGTGTCTTCTGCGTCGGGGAACTCGCTTTCCGTGCTTGATACCGTAAATCAATCGTAAATCAAACTGGAAAGCCTCTTGCGCGCGGTTTAAATAAATACCAGAAATCCTGACTTTCGTCATTAGCGAAGTTTCGTCATTAACGAAATTCAGACTTCGTCCCGATTGTGCGCGGACTCGATGTAATTCCATTGACGCACGGAAAGGAATCAGATCTACAAGATTATGCTGATCGAATCTGCTGATCAAAAAAGTCAAAGGGATGTCATGCATCGGGATTTTTGATAAGATGTAACAGCAAATTATTTGGGCACATCGTGTAATCTTGCTCGTGGGAAGAAAAGATTTACGTGTGATAAAAAAAAACGATGGATTGTTTTCTCTTTTATGATAACTGAAGCAAATCGTCTTCTTATTTCTTCAATTTCTAGATACACTAATGTATAGAAATAAGCTAAGAGCGAAGAATATAAAAATCAAATTTGCCACTTCATTTAATTTGCGAACACAAATGTTCTGATATTTTATTTTCCTTTATTTTTATTTTTATGAAATTGAAAGTACTCGTATTAATAATACATATTTGTATTATTAATTATAATAATAGATGTCATTACGTACAGACATTTTATCATTTATCACATCTTAATTATCCAACTTTTCAAAGTTGTTACCAAGGCTCCAAGTGCTAATCAATACCCGCTTCACTTGGGGAAGACAACGAACTTTGTTCGTCTGAATCGACGCTTCCAGCGTTCGATTTGTCTTGGGTCAGTCGAACATTGTCGAGAAAAGGAGGAACGGTTGTCCTGCGAGAGAATGCGAGAGACATTAAAAGCGCAATTATCACGGGCTTAATTACAGGACGCTTGTTATATCAGCTGCTTTTCCCCGGGCTCGTTCCTGCTATTCATTCTTTTGACGCAGAATTCCCTTTCACGAACTACCTTGCCGCGCGCGCGATAATCTTTCCTGCTAAGTCAATTCATCTGTGAAATAAAACATAAAGGGATTCGTTTTGCGACTCGCACGCGGGGGGATTAAAAACGTTTTCTCTCAATCATCTTAGGATCTGATCGTCGAGATCAGCGTCGTGTATACCGCGCGGCGCGCTGCGCCAAATTAATCCTCTTGAGAGGTTTAGGTTTCCGCTTCGCGTACCGTGAGTAAATTCGATATTCAAAGGTCGGAATTTAATGATGAGCTGTAGCAACGATGAACTTTTATAACGCCGAAGAGGAAACGGATATCTCCTGCAACAGCGCAGGCGGAAAAGGAATTATAAGCGTACCCGAGAATACACGTAGGCACAATTACGTTTGCAGAGGCGCAATTACATTCGGCTATTAAAAAGGGGCGCGTGCACGCGAGACCGCGCAATTAGCGGCTGAATCGTCACATGTTCCGCTGACGTTAACCGATTTTTAGTGCGGCTGGTAAAACCGTGCTTGACCGGCGCGGCGCGCGGCTAATCCCGGCCGCATCGTCCCGAGCCGGGCTTATCTGCCACGGTCTGACCACACCGTGGATAGTTCCACTTATCTCGCTCTCGACCCCGCTCGCGCACCGCTCCTATTCTAAGGACAGAGGCATGTGCCTCCCGACGGCAATCATCGCCGTTATCTGTGTATATCTAATCAACGACGACCCTCTCGGGCGCGTGACACGCGTGTTATCCGGGGAGAGTAAACGCCAGGAGGGTTCAACGGAGAGAGAGAGAGAGAGTAAACTTGAGCGGCCGAGCGCACTTGACGTACACGTTTGATGTAGCGATAAGCTGCGATTAATGCGTTATCTGATCCGTGCACGAGCACGAGGATTGCTGTCCCGCATCTCCGCGATTTTTAGATTGCGATCGCGGCAACAAGGTGCCGTCCGCTTTATTCTCCGTTTCGTGTGATGGTTCCTCCTCACAAGGAAGACAGGTCTCGCGCCGCGGTGGGATCTGATTTTAGCAGTTAGAAGCTAGCCTTCGGAGGATAATTAATTAAACGTAACCGCCCGATATCAGTCCGTAATTTTATTTTAATTTGCGCCAATTTGTATTTCAATAGATTACGAGCTTAATGATTCATAAGCGATTTTCGATATTAATTACTCTGCTAATTTGTATATTTTTACATATTTTTTTTTTATATTTGCACGCATAGATAAGGCTGTAATTTGTAATATTAATATTTGAAGAATATAATACGGCATATTTACGCACGTAGCGACGTATATTACCCGTTACGGGGACAGCTTACTCTTTTAATACGTTTTGATTAATATCCCCGTGCGATTTTATTTACTTGTGCGGAATTCACGTTTATTTACGTGACGTTTAATTGCAGAAAATCCGACGCAGAGGAACATTCGGACGCGCGAGATCGCGCTATTTTTTAATTACAGGAAATTCGAAACGGCGCGCGCGTTATATTTTACGTCACGTAGCTGTTTGAATGCATTACACGAAGTATCGATTTCCGCTGCCTTTTTTTCGCGTCGGACGTACTCCCCTGCGTCAGAAATTAAAGTCACGTACGCGCGAGCGTCCGTTAAACGGAAGTGGAACGGTGAACGGCAACGATCGTTTCGCCATGAAGTGCCGCTTTCTGCTAATATCGTGCATATATATCTCTATCTCCTCTTGAAACTTGTTATTATCGTATCTAATAATTCTTTCGCTTTACTTCAGCTTTATACACTTGCGTAAAAATACATATTTAATTATCTCCAAAAAGTTTTTCAAATTTTTAAACAGTTAAACTACGAAAAGTTATAAATGGAATCTAAAACATACTTACTAAATTTGAGATAATCCAGTGATGGAAAAATTTAACAATTATTTGGATTACTTTCTTAATAAGAAAATTCCAAAAAGATTATTTCTTAATTTAATAGTTTTTAATTGTAACATTTAATATAATAATAAATAATAGAAAATGTCTACATTTATATATGAACTTTGGGAAATTGCAAGGTTTGATTTTTAAAAATTCTTATAGTGATCTAATTTCTTAGTTTACCAGATATGTGTGTAAAAAGAAGGGATATCTCTCGTCTCGAGTTATTTCGTGGTATTTCGAATCGAAATCAAAGATCGATCTCGAAGACTTCCCCACGGGTGCAATTTCGTGTCTGTCTCGCATTCGTTTTGCGACTGCGAGCTCCGATTGAATCACGCGAGTCGAAGTTGGACGATGTTTTGCTTATTCTACCGGTATCGTGTAGTGTACCGGGGATAAGAGCATCCCGGGTCGCGCATACGAGAGACGTGGTTACACCGGTAACTGCGTTTACTCGCTCGCAGGTGGTCGCCCGTTAATGGAACACGCGCGCCACGGCATTGTCGCTCTCGTTACATCGCGCCAGTCTTCTCCATCTGGAAGAGGTTTCACCCTCCCCGCCGGCAGACGAGACGCGTCCTTTTCCGGAAGTGTACCTCGAGGTCGTTAAGTCCCGACTTCGCGCGGCGCGCGCGCCGCGCGCCGCCCGCTCGTAACGCGCGTCTCGTTGTTAAAAGGAAACTCGTCCGTTCCATTACCGTCGCGATCGTTTTAAATCGTATCACTTAAGTCCGCTGGTTAACTCCCGGCCGTTTCCCGAGGTTTATCGCTGCTTCCTCGATTTATCGCGCGCCTGCTCGTCTCCCGGTCTCGCTACCCACCCCTTTAACGCGCCCGAAGAGTTTTCCGTGTTACGTCGCGGTCGAGTTTTACGCTCGGCTACATTACCCGTCCGACAGTAGCCGCGCCGGAGTGTGCTTCCAATTACGTAATTAACCCTTCCGCTCCGCCCGGCGCGGCCGTATGGTTACGCAGTAACAATACCCGGGGATTGTAGTTGCGAAACTCAGGCACGAAAATTTAAATGAATGAGTTAGGGACGGTTATATACTCAAATTAACGTTCTCCGTTTGAATCTCGGTCTAATTCTGCGAGAGTCAGCGGAAAAGAGTAAAGAGTCGAGCAAAAATGTTTCGGGAGAATGTGTGTGTGTGTGCGCGCGCGCGCGCGTTGGAATTTTATTTTTCTAGCAAAATTGAGCTCGGCCCGACACTTTTGACGGTGTTTTAATGTCATTCAGTTTGATCGCTATTTGATACGAGCACTTTCACGTCATATAAATCGTGCGTGCGCTCGATTCCGCTCCACTTTTTCCCACAATATTTTTTGACTAACGCAGAACTGTTTATTTTTCGTTTCGCCATCGCGCTAACGAAATTCTCGCGATCGTTTCGTCTACGTGCGCTGTCGCGGTGCGGTGCGAAGGGAGAAAATACGGCAAAGGAGACCGCCGTTGGAGGGACGCAGCGGCGAGTGAAGATGGAAGGCAGGGAAAAACGCGGCTAAGGGGTCCTCCGACACCTCCGGGGAAATACTGGCGCTCTCGTAAAAATAATGCGCGGCTCGTTTGTTGCGTCGGACAGTGATTCGTCCGAGCGAAGCCGGCGACCCGAGAAAATGGCGCGCGGGGGCCGCCAGGGGAGCGGAACATTTTTCATCCGCGTACTTAGTATTCGTTACAACGGGAGAGGTCGTCTCGCCGAGGCACGAGTTTGCGCGGCGAGAAACGAGAGCGAGTGAATAGCGAGAGGCAATTTCTCGCAAGGCGATGTCTGGCCATGTACCTGGACGCATCCCTCATCCCTCTGTCTCGGAGATCTCGGATTATTCTTAAAACTCGGTATATGGGGGGGATTGGTACTTGTGAACTTTCAGCAATGCGCGGTGCTGTCGAAATTTCCCCGCTCGCTTTTTCTCTTTTGCTCGTTCGTTGCATTTTCGTAAAAGATATGAGCCGCGTTCCCCGGTTCCTCGCGCACTTTGCGCACCCCATCGCGAGCTATAATAAACATAATCACTGTAGTTGTTTCGTTGAACGAGACACGTTATGCAGTTACACGACTTCCGAGTAACAACAACGCGAGAAGCGCCATCGTAACTCTTCGACCCCGTTATTCGAGTTGCCCTTTGAACTGCCGGGCGAATATCAAGACCTAACGGGCGCCGCGCCCGCGCCGGCGTGTTTTTACGCACGCGGTGATTAAAATGCAGTGGGGGGGAAAAACGAGGTGGAAATTCGACGGCTAATTAAAGCGGTATTAAACGTGAAACAAGGGGCGGCAGTATGCAGATTACAAAGGAGTCCCAACAAATTTTCAATTTCCGTTTCGCCTTTGCGAGGTAAATGAATGGTGAGCTCGAAGATACGCCGGCGGCATTTCGTTATCCCACGCGAGAATGAGTTTGAAGAAAGAGCGGGATCGTCGGAACGCGCGGCAGTTTTGCAGCATGCCTTTGGGATGATGTTGACGCAGCGAAACATAGTTAAACGAGAAATGCCACAATATGCATGAATCGACGAATTGCGGGGCGGCTACGCGAGATAGTTTGTTCGACGCGACGCGACGCTATGATGTACAATGACATCGTTTCCACGATGTATTTCACGTTCGCGTAAAAATAAAAAAAGTTTATCCGGAACTGACAGGACAGTTTCCGTGGATTGGATAGACACGAGCGGACTTATTCGCAGACGCGGACTGGATTGGCAATCTAACTACACTTAGGAACGCGTTCGAACAGGATCGAAGGGAGTCGTACAAAAGTTTTTTAACAGATTGGAGCGCGAGTGGGAGAACTTTGGAAACAAAGTAGACTGATTGCACACGAGATGTAACTACTCTCTTTGATTGCTGGGTAAGCTTCCGAACGGCGGAAAGAAAAGAGAGAACGGAAGACAGCGGCAAAAAGAAGACGGAGCGTTAACGTAAAAGTGGAAAAGGAGAAAGAGGTGGATTAAATATTTTTTCTTAAATAGTAATACAGCATTAGCCGTAGGAATATTAAGCTCGAGAAAAAGCGCACTGGTATTTTTAATTATTACAGCCGGCTCAACGCCGCTGCGATTTTATCCGTACCGTCGTCTCAATACTAGCTTGTTTGCATATAGCTCGTATTTTCGTAATTCTAAAAACTGAGGCATTCAAGAGATTAAAAATTTCATGTTTCCGAAATTCGTGCAAGAAGTATAGCACACTTTAAAGAACAGTAAACTACAAACTACTTTGTTGCAAGCTTAAGAATAAAGAAAGATAATTTTTATTGTTAAAAAATTGAATTATCGCGAAGATGTTGTAGAAGGGAATCGAGATATAAATTCGAAGGGAAGGATACAGAAGAGAGATCGGTCAAAAGCGCAACTTTCTTTGTGCGGCGCGGCAAACGCTGCGCAAGCAACATTTGTCTGGTAACATTTATCATAGAAATTGGCTTTGCAGATCCTTTTGATAGTCAGATATTTTCGATGAATGCAGAACTGAGCGAAGAGAAAATGATTACGCAGGAGCTTCGTCGGATCGAAGGGCACACAGCAAGGGCGGAAGAGGAGGGAGATCGGGCGAGGTGTAGTCTGACTGTGAGCGCGGAATGTAGCTACTTCGTTTTGATTACAAAGACACTCTC
Source organism: Tetramorium simillimum (assembly GCA_011636635.1). NCBI lineage: Eukaryota > Metazoa > Arthropoda > Insecta > Hymenoptera > Formicidae > Tetramorium > Tetramorium simillimum. The sequence continues at coordinate 12,419 of VBVQ01003822.1, forward strand.
GGGGAATGGTGGAAAGCGGACGAGGTCGAAAGAAGAGAAATTGGTACAAAGAGAGCCTCCACCACCTTATGAATGCGTTGTCTTAACGGGCGAATGGGAGACCTTTCACATCTTTATTAAACACGGAATTTGTGTGTGTGTGTGTGTGTGTGTGTGTGTGTATTCGCAATCAATTGCACTTCCCCTCTATATTAAATTGCAGATCGGGCATCAATGTATTCCAATGTATGGCCTCTATAAAGAGACATTATAATCGTTGGTCATTTAACTACGAGAGCTTAGAATTAACCCCTTATCATAAAATCGATATTACGAGGCACGCAGAAACATTCGACTCCGGCTTGTGCCGGTATGTAATGACAGAAATTACATACGCGAGTTGTTAAGCCAGGTAGCGAATGTGTAATTTATGAAAGCACGCGCGGACGTTGGCTGGCGTGTCGTTAAAAACGAGTCGATACGTTTCCAGGAAGGGAAAAAAAAAGAGAGAGAGAGAAAATACAGCTGCGCGGGTTGTAGAGAGCCAGGATGGAGAGCGTGATTAGGTGCAGGGCTGTACCCACGGTGAGGGCTCGGAGACGTTGGAGGCGATGAATATTTAAGAGCGCTATTTTATACGGGCGATAAGCCAAACGTACCGAGGGTACGTTCCACCGAAAATATTTCAGAGTCTTGTTGAAAACGCGGTGACAGAGGTCGCGGGGCGACGAGCAAACACGCCGAGTGCTACGCGATCGCATCACGTGGGGGGGATTAAGCGATGAGATTTTCAAATCTCGTGGAATTTATAATTTTATAAACGCCCGCGGGCGGGCCGCGCAATCGCCGGAAAATCGGGCGTGCCCTTTAGCGCAACGATATTCGCGGGACGGTTGTAAATCTAGCGAGATCCGAGAGAGAGAGAGAGAGAGGGGGCTGCATATTTTTAGCCGTTATCGCGATACGTACGTACTGCGCCGATTGCGTCGAAATTTATCTACCGCGGCTGTGATTAATAACGCCGCGGCCCGGCCGCGATATATCACGCATAATGATGTAATAACCGGTCTGCACTTTCGCGGACCGCTACGCCTTATCCCGCCTCCGTATCTGCGGCAAGTCTAATAATAATACCGAAAGAAACGACGAGGGCGGTCACCGTGATGGATGAAAACCGGGCGGGGTGCAAGCCGGCGTCCCGCGATCGTATTAAATAAACAACGCCGTTGCGGGACGCGATTTTAAAAGTTAGCGACGCGACGCTTCCGCATGAAGGACTCACCCCGTCCCGCTTTCGCGGGAAAGATCGGCACGTTCCGATGGGGATGATTGATGCAACGAGCTTATCGATGACACCGGAGCCCAAGATTGTCCGGAAGAAAGAATGCTGAATAATTTCATTAATCTCCAGGTGAAGATGCTAATGATCATCGATCGACCGTGAAGTTTCCTAACCGACGATTAATTCGACGTCGCGTACCGATTCAAATTTACCCCAGCCAGGTTTTTTTTGCAGCGGATTAAGGAGGATAAATGCACGGTCGGGGCTCGAGGCGGGCACGTCGCTGTTTTTACGCAGGATAAATTAAGAAAACTTTTAAGAAGCTCCAGATTAAATCCAAATAAGAAGTAGACTCTCGCGGAATACAAAAATTGAGAGCACTTGCGGGGTGTGTAATTAAAAAGAGAGCTTTTCTTTTGTGTTTTGCGATATTCTCGCGAGTGTTGCCGAGGATTAATCGCGGCGATTCGATTTGTGTTCGCGACTCGCGAGAAAGCGTGATGCGAAAGAAGCAATCTTCAAAGACGATCACACGTGGAATTAAATGGCGAGCGTGGTTGAAAGAACGGGATTCCATTGATCGCATCGTGATGCCGCGGGGAAGAAGGGGCGAAAGGGAATAAAAATTGATATGCCGATGTATATAGCGGCAGCGCAATTACAGCCGACGATTAAGCGTACAAATCCTTTCGGCAGCCACTCCGATTCATTTGCTCGCTTAAGCGTGCCGTTTGACAAGTTTCTAATTAAATTTGCATTTAACGGCGAAACGAACGTCGTGCCTGACAAAGGAAGAATTCTCGTTCGACCGTCTCTCGCTCGGGCGGAGTAATATCATTCGAATAAAAATGCTGATTGCATTATAGAGAGGCGGATTTTTTTGCAGCGGTTTTCTTTTTTCTCGCTACGGGAACATTGATACTCTGCGATAAAGAGCAGTTTGCAGACAACCGTTTTATTACTATTCGAGCGTTAAATCCGCTTTCGTATTATGTAAATATTCAGACGTTATATTCAATACCGCGATTTCTCATCTAATACTCTCTTCTTTCTTTTATGATTATTTTTTTAATAAAATGATGAATGCTCTATTAGAAATGATCATTAATACAGTTAATTATCAGTTTTAAAAGAAAAAAATTAAAAGTGAAGAAATACGAATAAATTCTGTTTAATATTGCAAATACTGTATAATATAAAACAAACAGTTTTTATTTTCATATATTCGATTATTTTGTTTTTCTTGTCTATTTTTTCTCATTTTATATATTTATTTCGTTCCGACCGAGCTTGTGCGCGCGATCCAAAATAATTTCTCCCTCTATCTTTTACTTTCTTTCTCTTTCTCTCGCTTCTTTCTTGTACAGCCATTCGTTCGATTGCCAGCTCCTGCCAATTAACGTCGAATAAAAGGATGTAATTGGCTTTTTCTCGACCGAGACTCACCGAGAGCAGACGGCGGATTTGTCGACGTGCATCGTGCTTACGTCGCGTTTTCGGCGACATTTCGGTCCCAAGCATTCCCAATATTACATTACCTCTTTTCGCTCGATTACTATTTGATCACCGTTGGGGTAATTCGCACGTGTCTCGAGAATTCACGTCGAAAGCGGGACATTTGCTCAATATGTCATACGAGAGAGAGAATTCTATCCTTTTCCTTTTCGTATAAAGTTTCTCTTCTCACGTAAGTTATTTTTCACCAGTACGATAATGATGTACCGTGTACGCATATACAAGAAGATTAATGAGCTTCCATACGGCGGAATATTCTAAATGCACCGTGTGATACTGTTAAAGGAGTTCTAGAGAATTTTCACGCGAATATTCCGCACTTTTCAGTGGCATTTCCGCCGTGTGAAAACATATAAAATAAGTAAAAAAAAAGAAAAAAGCAAACCGGGGAGGGTTCGCGGTCGTGATATAACGCTACAAATTTGACGTGGCATCATTAAAGTATGGATACAAAACCTACTTTCCCAACACTTCTCAAAAACTACCCTCGAACACCCACAAACTTCTCTAACTTACTTTGTAGTAGTCCCCGCGAGCCATGTAAAAACCTTCTAACGAGGTTACTTGCGCGACTGCGTTGCGGCGAAAGAAATTTTCGTGGCAAACATCCTAGAGTGTCATATCCCGGAATAAGCGTGTAAGATTTTTTAATAAAATTCTAATTAAATGCACGATGTTCTTATGCGGCGTTAAAGTAGTTAATTAAGACTGTAAAAATATCATCGCTAAGTGGATCTTTTGGAAAATGATGCGAAAGATAGCGTCTTGCAAATTTAGTTGCATTGATGTATTTGTAGCTCGATATAATGAGATACATTAGATATGGCACAACAGCTCCGGAATATTCGGTATACGGACATATAACGTAGATATCCGAGGTCAAACGATAATCCGAGTTAAACTTTCATCGTATCGCATACACGAATCTCGATTTAGCTCGCTCTTAATCTCAATTTTTCGCCGGTATCTCTCTGGATCGCACAGGTTAATTTAGTATTCCTTGCATTATTTATCCTATGACATAGAAAGTTTCTATATATAATGTTTATCGATAACTCAGTTTATTTTCTCGTCTATCCATCATGCGCAGCTTCTTGTCTTATCACTGATATGTTGGCTAGAAACTAGACTGGCGAGAAAATACTCAATTTATTCCAACCTAGACTTTTCCAATCGTTCTTAAATATTGTAAAACAAGACAGATATCTTGTCTCTCATTTAAGTTTTCTGACCCAATTTATGGAGAGTGGAAAATCCAACTGCAATCGTGTGAAGAGATTACGGTCACGTAAAAATCTGCATGCCATGATTGTGCACATTATTACCGAGCATCCAGTTAAATTGTCTTGTGACATACAATATAATCGCTTTTACATGTATATGTATACCGTTATCATCGTTATCGCGCTTATTATTGCGCCCGAGAATGCATTTACGAGAGTGAGTAGTTAATAATGCACCGTACTGTCATTGTGCGGGCCATGATCTGGGAATTATTTATACGCGCATTTCTATCTAGTAATAATATGCGGCGTAAAAGGTCGATCGATGTCCCGAGAGTCAAAATAACTTTGCACCTTTATGGGCAACTTTGGTCTGCGAATTGATAATTAATTATCCCATTTCTCTCCCTTCTTCTCGCGTTAATAGCTCTTAGGCACGGCAGGACGATCGACGTGTCGTATTGTCGCGTTTCACGGCTCTCACGTGCCTTTAAATGCATCCGCGATTGCGATTTGTCGCTGCTCGATTCCGCGGCTCGAGTGACACGCGATCCTCACCATCGCGGGGTAGCTAAAGCCGATTTCGAGAGTAAGGCGGAGTGGGCTTAATTCAATAATATATACCTACGGGGCTGAAAAGCGTTTCGATCTCAGCTCGTCATAATTTACATAATATAAAATTTCGCAAATGTGGTACCTCAAAATATTTCTATCATATACTGATATATATATATATATATATATATATAT
>VBVQ01003823.1:0-17163 GCA_011636635.1 Tetramorium simillimum
CATTATATATATATATATATATATATATATATATTTCCGAAATTTATTGAAATAATTATATAATAAATTCGACACAAGTACGTTACGTCATTATTTCTTGTCTCTATCTTTGATCTCTCTACCTCAAAATAGAGAAAGAGAGAAAGTACGAAAATAAAGAAAAATTTAATTTTATATATATAGTTTGATAAATTAATTTTAAAATAATTAACATTAATGATTTTTTCGTTTCGCAAAGATATACGTAGCATTTTATTTTATTTCAAGTCACTATTTTGCTAGTTGTCGCTAGTATCATTTAAGATGCCATATTGCTTTAATTCGCACCCGGGTTTACCGAGCATTTGAGAATTTTCGTAAATAAGCAGTAAATAACACACAAGAAATCGACATAGTGGTTACGTGGTTTTTCCATAATAGTTTATTACAGTTTATTACGAAGGGGCTGTGGTGCTTTCGAGGAGAGCAATCTTTTTTACGCGATGGCGCATATCCCTTCGGAGCTGTTATCGCATCAACAGAAAGTATGCAGGCTGTATAAACGTGCCTTTCGTTGCATAGAGGATTGGATGCATAACATAGATGAGCGCAGGTATATCGGCGAAGATAAACCCATTCCGATTAATTCAATCGGTGGAAACAACATTTTCCATTAAATTATCGCTTTAACCTAACCTAACCCTCCTTTCCACGGATCAAACGTGGAAAGAATTTACTAATGATTCTATTCATGTATTAACGAGATCCAAAGGATGTTAGATCGGTCAAGTTAAAATTTGATCAAAATTATCCTGAGAAGCAGTAATCGGTTCGAATAAAATAATATCAGATTGCTCCAGAGAATAGACGAGAATAGTATAAAGTACATGTAAGATGAAGACTCGATCTATCGGTGAGAGGATAATTTGTACAAGCTCGTAGAAAACAGTTCTATAGTTTAAATTCATTGCGTCCAGGGAATACAAAGTTAGTGACAAACAATTACTGTAATACATTTCAAATATAATTCTTTTACAGGTACGAGGCTGCCTTGTTGAGAGAACGCTTCGATAAGAATAAAAATATCAAAGATATGATTTACGCAAAGCATCTACTGGAGGAAGGGGAGAAAGAGCTCTGGTCCAAGCAACATTATCAACCGATAACGTTCGCCAATTCAGCGAGAGGAGGGGCGTACGGTCGGGAGAGCCAAGTCCCAGATTGGGTCTTGGATTATTGGCATCCCCTGGAAAAGGCCATGTACCCTAAATACTTTGCGCGTCGTGAACAAATGAAGGACGAATACGAAAAGTGGTACTTTGAAACCTATCCGGAGAAAAAGAAGATTGACAGTCATTAGACACTTGTAAAATATGTATATATATATATAGCTATGTTGTATCAACGCAACATTATTCTCTTGTAGACAATATTAATGTAATATATGTATTGTTATATGAAAGTGTCTTCGCTATGTAGACGTAATATTCCCATCGCGAAACGCTCCACCCTACGAGAATCACCGTTTCGAGATCCAGCGCATAATACGTATCAGCATACTCTGTTTCATACGTGTTTATTATATAATTAGAATACATAGTAAGCAACCTAGCATATCTCTATTCATAATTTAATTCATTAGACAAACAACATATGTAATACTAATGTACCACAAAGTAACATACGTGGCTCGAAACTTTCCCCAATTTGACCGAAATTTTCTCCAGCGCACGGACATACAACATATAAGAAATTATTGCGCTTGGCCGTTTCTAATTTCGAATGCACGTGACACGAACGAACGAAATGTTTACGATTCGTCCATTTGTCTCTGCGAAAGAGTGAAATACCGAAATTAAGAATACATCTGCGATATTTCATTTACAAAATTTAATACATTTAGCAGCAAATTTCTTTTCGTTGCTAAAGTACACGAATTTATTCGTGTCGTAATGTAATATAGTCATAATTACAACTGTCTTAACAAACATATACGAATATTTATCATCAAGGCTTACATTATACGTTGCTACAAAAGCGATGAGTCTGTGAATTAAGTCTAAAGTCGCCAATAGGTTTGTATTGTCCTGCATTGTCGCCCATGGACGTTCGTTTAGCGCACGATTCAATTGACGTTCTTGCGCGTGATATTGAATTTTATTTTACCAACTTTAAATTAAAATGTATTAAAATCGTCCAGTATTTGAAATATTCAAAATGTTACAAGTTTTATGTCTAATTTGCAAATCAGATGGTATAATTCCTGAAATATATGAATGCTGCAGAAATGATTACTTTTACAATTTTGTCATCTTCATCAAAAACAATATTATCGATTATTCATGCTAAGAGTTAGGAATTTTAATGTGTGTGTATGTATGTATGTGTGTATATATATATATATGTGTGTACATATATATATATATATATTATATATGTATATATATATATATATATATATATATATATATATATATAAAATGTGAGTAGTATTTTTTAAGAGTATTATATATATATATATAAATAAAATATATGAACAAATGTTTTTACCTATGTTACAATTCTTTAACACTGATAGATTCGATTTCGGAAGCGACGTTCAGAAATGGAACAAAGTAAGAAAATGTAGAATCGCTGTATTTGTGCTCTTTCGGGAGAATTCGTGCGCCACGAGTCATTTACGATATAATGTCATTCACATGATATCTTGTACGAAATTTCAGTTTTTTATTACTCGCAGTAAATTAAAATCTACAACTAGGTAAAACTACATGTTCCATTAATCAATACGATTTGAGTTTTTTCAACATGTATCTTCCACATAGCGCAGCTCGTAGAATTATTTTAATAATCACACCAGAATATCCTCGTAACGAGGCAAGATTATACATGGAAAAAAAATTAAAATAAAATAAACTTGTCACTCTCAAATCAAGATTGCGACATAATTACATCGTTCCTAGTCTCTCGTCTATCTTCATCATCTTTTTCTGTGACTTGCTATTAGGACATAATGCCTCTTTCAGCTTCTATCCTCTACCTTAATTTTTTTTCTCATTTTCTGCCTCAAACTTCCCTATATCCCAATGATATCGCCTAGCTTCATTACATAGATCGGAAGTCCGTCGTTACATGATTAGGACTAACTGGTGGGCGGAGGCGGCGGCGGTGGTTGTGCCAGTAACGTCGGCAACGTGTTAAGGTCAATTCCGGGTGGTGCAGGAGTCTGCTGCTGAGGCGGAGGCGGGACCGGGGCAGCCGGTGGCCAGCCACCCATCTGTTGCGGCTGCCAGCCACCGGGGAATCCCGGAGGAGGCGCCGTGCCCGGTGGTGGTGGCCGCATCGGTCCCTGCTGACCCTGCTGCCACGGCGGTATGCCCATCCCGGGCGGAGGGATCTGCGTCGGCGGCATTTGACCCGGTGGCGGCGGTTGATTGTTGCCGGCCATCCATGGCATTAACGGCGGAATGTTGGGCTGCGTGGTAGAGCCGGGTGGTGGTGGTGGCGGTTGCATCACTCCCGGCGGCGGCGGCATGCTCACTGGTGGCTGCCACTGCATGTTCATGTTGTTCATTCCTTCGCCTCCTTGGCTCCACGGTGGCGGTGCCATGCCCGGCGGCGGCATCATCGGACCGCCTTGCATCATCTGTGGCGGTGGATGCGCCGGAGCTGCCATCAACGCGCGAGGTGGCTGTTGTCTGAAAAAGATAAAATCATCGTGTTCAATTTTTAGGTATTCTTATTTCTTTAAAAAAGGACGATTGAGAAAAAATGTGAAGGAAAGAAAGATCAAATGTACCTGTCAAACAGTCCAGGATAATTGGGATTAGGGGTCTGTCTGTTTTGTCCTGTTTTCGATCTGTCCGGTGGTGGACCTTCTCCCAATTCTGCCATGAGCGACATATATTCCTCATCTATTTTAGCCTTATCTCCAGCTTGACCCATTCCTCCCATTCCAGCGGCTGCCGGACCTCCTTGGCCGGGTCTCTTTGATCTGCAATCTCGAGCGATATGTCCTGCACCGCCACAACTTGAACATACTATGTTGTTCGTCACATTTGGTTTATCGGGACACTAAAATTTCCATCGGGATTATATATTAGTTATAGAAAGAAGAAAAAAGTTTTTTCGACAAAATATTCCGACAAATTCACAAACCAGCCAAGACTTGTGATCCGAAGCTCCACAATTGGTACAACGAGGTCCATCATTTTCACGTAATGTTCCATTCAATAAAGCTAACTCGCGTAATTGATTACGACGCAAATCGTTTTGACCTTCCGGCACTTCCACGCCTTGCCGAATAATTTCATGAATCTGCATACACAAATACATTTGTATTATTTCATTTATCCATGATATTAGAAATTCGATAACACATACTCGTTCCACAGCTTTCTTCACGGCATCTAAATTGTTTGCGGTAATGTATGCATGCAAAGGTTCATCCTCGCCCGGTAAAGGTTGCCCATCTTTCCTGCCAACTTTTCCTTCCTTCACAGAACCTTTTCCACGAATAATAATCTTTGCGCCAGTTTCCTTCTCCATAGCTGAAAGAATTTAAAAGAAATGTAAATTAATACTTCTACGCATTGTGTGTGTGTGTGTGTGTGCGTGTATATAGATGGATAAGTTTACACATAATCACATCTACAAAATGCATTTTTTACAGTGGTGCTTACATTTTAGAGTATTTCCACGCGGTCCAATAAGCAAACCAACAAAATTTATATCAGGATGCTCTTCCTGAGGAATCATTACTTTATCATGCACTCGTATTATCGGTGGCCTAGAAAAGGAAAAGTAAATATTGAGAAACAAATATTTATTGTAAGAAAATTTAATTAGCATAGAAAATATACAACAACTTTTATAATGTCTGTATGTCTCACTTGTAATCTGGTGGTGGCTTGAACTCTGGATTAATTTTAAGGATCTTCTGTATCAGATTATGACGTTCTTCCTCTAATTTACGTCTTGTACGATATTCTCTCGTGTTCAACCGTTTACCATCGCTACTGTAAATAGGCTCTGGAGATGGCGATCTGAAAAATAAAAAAAAATACCATATCAAGATATAAATTTTCATCAAGATGGTACTAGCGTAGCAAGCAACCTGACCCTACTATGACTGTATGAATATATATATAAGTGGGGAAGAACCGTTGATTTAGAGCAGAGAATTATGAGTGTACAGATCTTTATAAGACTCTGATAAATAAATCATTATATATATATATATATATAATTTTTCTTTTGATACTGATTTTACTTAGTCTCTTTATAATAAATGTGATACCTGAGAAATTTAATTTCTTAATAAATTATAAAATTTATATAATATAAACTGTTAAAGAGATATTGCGTGTTTGAAATTTTATCTATAATATTCGGAAAGGCTATACAATTTGAATAATTTCTAAGAAAAATTCTAAATAATATTCAATAATTTTGCTTCAGTGATAATAGTATGTGTAGCAATAGGTGTTAATTAATTAAAATATCAAGATCCAAGATGTATGTACTCCAGAGGAGTCACTGCGTGATTTTATCAGTTTGCTTATGTAATCAGTTATGTACTTTTAAAAGCTACGAAAAGATTGTGTACTACAGAATTTCCCAACAGTGCCAAAGTATCGAAATAAAGAAGAGAAAAATTGTCGCTGCCGTATATAGCATAGCTGTATATTTAATATTTTATAGTAGGCAACCACTGGAAGACTGCGCGTTTGTGCATGGCAGATATCGGTATGATGTCAGCTGCTAAGACAGATCCTGTGTGATTATTAAGAAATAATCTTTTTTATTAGTTATAATGCACGTGGTAAGTATGTCTTACTATGTATCAACGGAAACACAATGATATAAAAATAATGGTTCCAGCTAAAATTGGAAAAGTTTAACAACCTATTGGAATAAATTAATTTATTAGAAAGTATATGTATTTATCATTTAAGACCTGTACCTGAAAGTAACGTTAGATTCTTTGTTACGGTACGAATAGGAATTTCAATAAACTGATATTTTCCTGAAATCTGCTCATTAAGGTTGTAATTAGCAACAGATATTGGCAAGTCGATTAATAATCTTCCTATTGGCATCAAGATTATTGCAACAATTTTAAAATGTGCCGTGCAAATCACGGCAGCCTGAATAAAGGGACAGAATCTCACTCAAGATGACCCATGCATAAAGTTGTAATAAAGTTGATAATATAGTGAAATATCGAGTACAAAAATGTCTGGTTGCTGATACAATTTTGAATTTTTAACCGCGTATTAGAAAAGGATTACGATAGGTCACCTCAGAGTTATTCTATGTGTGCAAAAATGTATCTATATCAAGACATATGAACTAGAATACCCACTGTTCTCCTTAAACACTGCTACTGACACAGCTCATCATAAGTCAAGTCAAGTCAAGTCAAGTCAATTCGAGTCGAGGGCTCGCGCTCAACACGCTCAACTCACGCTCAACACCCAATTCGTAATGTGAAAAGTTGAAGAGTTTAATTACACGATTTAATAGCACTGTAGCAGTGTTTAATAAAAATGAGATATTAAAAAAGATTGATTAGGGCAAACCAATACTATCAAAATTCATCTTCTGTGTTGCATGGGGGGGCTCTAATCAAGCCCAACGTTTTCAAATGGACATCGGTATTCCCATACTACGTGAACCTTGGAGCCAGAGAGATATCTTTTAGGGCTCCTGTATTATGGGCTGCTGTATGTTCAGTAGATAGGTATTGTAGATATGTAATGTTCATTTTTGGTATGTAAGTTTCTTTCAAACCTTTCCTCGGGATTAAGTGGAATTCCAAGGTCTCCAGTGCGTAGCTTCCTGCTGATTTCCTCAATCTGCAGCTGAACTGTAAACCAACGGGTTAGAGGGGGCGGAAACCCCAACAGTTAGATATTGCCAATTTGCCGTATACATTCTATAAAATAAGCATGTCTCAGAAAAGTAATAAGGTCGCGTTGCACATGTATATTTGAACCTTTGCTTTCCAAAGTCAAAAGCTTACGACGCTTTGTATGACTTGTACTTTGATACTCGATTGAATTTGAAAAGTACTGCAAGATATACAAATAGAAAAGTTTGTTAAATTATCACGCATGTCAACGATATGTAATAGTTTATTCGGTGGCTCATCTAATGAAATGTTACGCTATTGAAAACATTCGGCCGCAACGATCGGATTATTCAGTTTGTCAGCAAACGTGGCAATCCCTCTTGCCAGATTTGATGAATTTAAGTCATCAACAGTTTTCAACAAGTCCTGATGCTTACCTCCAAAAGAATTTTGAATTTTTATCGATATATACATTATCATACTTACTTATATCATTCATAGCCATCTACTCTTATAAATTAGGTTTCAGAAACTTATGTACAGAAGCAAAATATTTGAAACGGTTCCCTAGCCATACGTCCTAGCGTACTAAAGGAGCGCTACATAGTAAGCGGTTGGAGACGAAAGAAAGAAACTTACAGAGATAAGCCCTCTCCTGATCAGGAGTCAGATTTGTCGGTAGGACTGTAGGCATCCCTGGTATAAATGTTTTGTCATGTTCGCTACCACCCCATCTAGTCTTTTTCCTCTTCTTACGTTCTCCCTCTTTCGAGTCTTTGTCCTGTTTACCATCACCTGCAAAATAATCCCATTCACAATTTCAAAACCGTATCGTTGAAACGGCAGAAATATCTTGCCGTGAAAGAAAAAAAACAAACGTACATTACATCGTGGAGAAGAAATTAAAGGCTTAGAAAATAAGTGTGTGATTAGAGAAAAGGAGAAAAAAAAACGGAGAACTCGATTTAATCTGCAAACGTACGAGAAACGTTTGCCGCTTTTCGCACGGGGCGAAAAAGGAAGGAAGAAAAGGAAAACGCTTACCTTCCGCTTCACGCTTGCGGTTCGCTGCTACAACGCTCGTGGTGTTTGCGCTCGGCTGCGTGCCGTTGGCGATCGCGGCACTCACCGCGGCTGCGGCGGCTGCCGCGGCCGCTACCGCCACCGAACTCATGCCCGCGACGTTCTGCTGTTGCTGCTGCTGCTGTTGTTGTTGTTGCTGCTGCTGCTGCTGCTGTTGTTGTTGTTGTTGTTGCTGCTGCGCGTTCTGCAAATAGCTCGGATTCAACAGCGAGGTGAAATTCCGCGACTGATTCATAGCTGTTTGGCGTAGGGACGCCGCGCCGGGCGTCGCACTCGTGTAGTCACAGTCACAGGCCGCCAACAGTCAACACCCCGACACCGTTGACGCTCAGACGACGGACGCGAGTTTCCGCACGAAGAAAATGGCGAGATGGAGTCCCGCCGAGCTTACAAGCTCCGAGCTGCCCCAAGCTGCACGAGCTACGAGGGCACCGTTAACACACCTTCGTTCCGACGTTAGCCGCGTATCGCCTCTCCGGGCGCGTTAGCAACGGCCGGCCTGATTGGCGTGCGCGCCTTGCGGCCAACCAATCGCGGCGCCTCATGGATTACGCTCCGTTCCTATCAATGTAAATAATTAAGTTGTCCTGTTTTACCGATCAATGTGATTAGTTTCTAATTCATTAATCTTTTAATTGCCTTTCGGCAACAGATTTAAAAAGCCTTTTTCAGAATAGACATCAAAGTATAGACAATAATCCAATATGTACGTGAACTAATCTACTGCTTTGTTTTACCTTTCAATCCTTTTTACCCTTCACTCTTCACTTTGCAAAATTAAAGTTAACTTGCATAACTTGCATTGGTATAAAAATGCACATAATCCGATATTCGATAGAAAAAGTTGGCGCGTTCGCATGTAGAAGGCTTTGCGCCCCGATTTCGAGACTCAAAGCTCTCGTCGCCCGATTGGCCGTCTCGCTCGTGACTGACCGACGGCGACAGGCGGCGACGCGCGGTTTTCCATGCCGTCAAGCGAGACGGCGCGACAAATGGGAAGTGCGACTGTGTGAGTTGCGACCGCTCTCGTTGGAGCCCCGTGATGTAACGCCGCTACGTGCGTACTATGCTGATTGCTCGGGCATATTGACTTGACGCCGGCGGCGCGGAGCAGCGGTGATCACTTGGAGCGTGGTGCGCGCACGGGCGTCATGAACGTCATGAACGGCACGAACGGCACCTCGCGCTCGCGCTTCTCCACGATCGTCTGAGATAATCGGCAACCGTTTCTTCTCGATGATGATGCGCCGCCTGTCTCGTGCACTGTGCCGTCGACGATAATGCGATGACGACGACGACGACGACGACAACGACGTCGACGACGACAACGACGCCGACGATGCCACGCGACATTCGCCGACAGTGAGTTCTCGGCGACGGCGACGGCGTCGGCGATGCCGATGACGCCGCGAGTGCGGAGCGACGATCGTGGAACCTCCGTCGCAGCCTGAACCGGCTCAACCGTAACTGTGCGCACCGCCTCCGGATCTCCCTGCGCTCTCCTCTCTTCCGCGCGACGACCGGAACGTCGCCGTCGAGGCGCCGGACGAAGCGGTCCCAGGTGCAATGGCAGCTCACAAGACGGGCGGGCAGAGCGCCCGTAAGAAAGTACAGGTATAATTCGCCACCTTCGTTGTCTGCAAAGCTTTTCATTCTCAACTCTCGCGAGCAACTTGCCGCTGCTTCCCGATCTTTGTAGCTAATCTCTCTCTCTCTCTCTCTCTCTGAGAAAAAAAAACATGCCTTAGGCCCAATTCCACAATTTACTTTAAACGGAGTTTAAATAACAATACTCAATAGAAGAGTTTGTTTTATATAAAATAAACTCTTCTATTGGGTATCGTTAGTTAATCCGGTTAAAGTAAATTGTGGAATTGGCCCTTAAACAAGCTAATGTGAGTCTGATTGGAAATACAAAAGAAAAGATACCTAGCTATACCTGAAACTGTTTTTTTTTATTTATTAAGCAATTGTGATTTGACAAAACTATGCGTTTTTTACGTTTGGAAAAGGAAATGTGCTGGTCTTGTACCACAATCATCCAGAATTCGTGCAGTTTATTTTTTTCGAGAAACATTGTTTATCTCTTAATTTATTATATAACTGTTTCTTATATTATATAAAGTCTTTTTCATACGTACATGTGCGCGCGCTTGTGTGCATGTATATACTTTCTAACAAAGATGACGGAAGCTCCGCAGTCTATGGCGCAGTCTATTGTTCTATGTAAAATAAATGACTTTCGTCCTTAAAATTTTATCTTTCTTCCATGAGCTATTCAGAGTTGGATGTTCGCTCCATTGGTTTTTATTTGCCATCGCAAAAATGATATTCAGCTGGACGATAAATAATTCGGGAATAAAGTGCCTCGCGGCCTGTTAGAACAGAACCGAGATTATTCCAGAGCACATACATTATTACATACGCAATTACGTTATAATATTACAATAAGATGCATTTTTTCACAAACATATGTCGCATTTTGTTTAATTAAAATGGAAATGAACGCTTTTGTCTTCCGACGTGTTGTGGCACGGGAAACCAGCGCCGTTAAAATAGTTAAGTGGGCAATTATGCTTTACGGTATGTAATAAGCTGGCACCGACAACTTCCTGCCCGTGCAATCTGTCAAAATAGAGAAATATCTAATAGAAGAAGAGGAAGACATCACCAAAGGAACCAATTCTACGTGCGCGATATGTGCCGTCTTCAAGTTCCATCTCTATTTTTCCTCAAATTTTATTATATTAAAATATGTTGGAAGCTCTCCTTGTTTTGTGTACGAGAAATTTTTCATCGATCCTACATCCCACGATTGGGCATCGTGGATTTTTAAAAATTGTCAAAAATTATTTATACGATTGTAAAGAGTTCGTTGCAATTTGAATTTTCAAAGAGAGTATGTATGCGAGCATATAATTTATTCATTGTGACAAAGTCTCCCCTCATTACATGCAGCATTGCGATAGTCATAATCATAAAGTTCCATGCGCGGCAAATTTAATCTCATTTGCGCATTATTATCCTGCAGGACAATAACCGGCGTGCGAGACGATGTATCAAGCGTCGCGTATGGTGCGATATACCACTGGCACGACCGATATAAACCTACTTAAACTCTGAGGATTTCCGCTTTTGTCGAGTTCGTCCGCTCTTAGATTTCTTTCCTCCTACTCATATTTCGAGCTACTTCGAGTTCTTAAAGCTTTGGCTTTACTACTCCGCCTCTAATACGAAGTTACATTACATGGATGGACCTTGGGAGAGACCAACGTCAAATCCTCAAATCCTCAAATCCTAAATTAAAGTTGATATCACTTTTCGTAACTTTAGTACAATTTACTAAAGTTTGAATAGTTGAAAAATTTAGCAATTTAGTGTATATGCACAATTAAAGAGTCACGAAGCATATGTCTGTGTCTGTGTCACAAAGTAATCCTGTAATCGTTTACGGTTCTTAGAGATTATGACTATCTCGAGCGCAGAATGCATACTTGCATAATGTGCGTATCAATTAATAGCTGTGGCATCTTATTACGTTTATCACGTGATCGTATCATCGAAAGCGTGTCAGAAGGCGCACGGTCGTGTCCCACGGAAATTATTGTATAGTAGTAGTAGCTCTCGGGGCAACAAACTTTGCGGTCTTATAGTTACATTAAGCGGGACACTTTATTCCGTGGCGCGCAATAAATTCTGAGCACGGTGGCTCAGATGGAGTATGGGAAAAAAAGCGCAAAACCGTAGATGCGACGTGGAATGGTCCACGGTCGGGCACCGTGATAAGTAGGAATAAATGACCGTAAAATTCGACGTGCCGCTTTTTACTCGACGACCACCTGCACTGATTGTAAGAGCGCCACGTTCGCCGTGCCTGTGTGCTAATACCAAAAAAGATTATCTCGTATGAAATGATTCTCCATTGCACATTATGAAAACGTAAACTTTGCACAACTTTAAGAAAATGCACTAATCTTTTTCGGCACACGTGAAATTGTCGAATCGTCGAAGGATTCGTCATTATTATGTATATATAGTAAATAGTTCATGACATAAAAAATTGTCTCTTTTCGACCATATTCCAATATACATATACCTATGTATTTGCCAATTTACTTTTCATCGATCACTCCAATTTCCATAACATACCTATGTACACGTGTGTACCAAAATAACACTAATTGTTTTGATGCAGTTAACAACTATGCACATTACATCATGCAAAACAGACTATTGGAATGGACGTGTGTCGACGGACACACGATATACGTATTTAATATCCCGTTAAATTTTATCAATCCTTATCACAAAACACACACACATATACATATATTGTGCCAAATATATATTTATACGCAACGCGTATATATCTTTCCTTTCGTGATATATTCCCGGAAGTAGCCGTGATACGTCATATCCACTACCATAATGTCAGACATGTTTTATCGATACGTTCATACGCAACATCCGACATATTTTCCAATAGCACGAATCCATGATTAACGATTCCGAGATGGAAAACGATTGCGCCCGAGATGCTAATGCAAATATGTATTATACCTTCCATTATTTGAAATTAATTTAAAATTAAATTTGAAATTAAATTTTAGGCTATTATGAACCATTCAATTCGTATTCATATTCGATTATAATAAATAATGATTTAATTGGACAAATTTAATTTACAAACAATAATAAGTATAAGATTAATTTGTTGTCAATAGTTTCGTACTTCGTGTTAATATGTCCTTACATACTAAAAATTGAATTTCTCTCCGAAGAATGAAGCTGATTTTGATATTTAGTAAAAATATAACTCTCCTTTTATTGTAAGAAATATCATAACTCGAACATTTTTCGTCGCATCTCGCATACTGTCTGCCGCGTTACTGCGTTCTCATCCTCTCGGGTCTGTATGACGGTAAATGATATTAGGACGTAGGCAGAGAGACACGATGTGTTCGCTCGTAGCCTGCTCTCAAGGTTACGAGCCGCATGCTCGCATAATAATCCCACTTACGCAATGTCGTACCGAGACATCGGAGACCACGTAATATGCTCTGAAGACATTAGCAGACTGGGTAAACACGGTTAAGTAAACACAGGAGCACATGTATCGTAAAAATGTCTTGTGATATCGTGAAAACGACGTGGTTCTCGAGACAAAAGACAAAATAATCAATAAAGCGAAAATATTTTTGCTACATTTAATTTTAAAAACAGAAGACAAGTTCTTCTTTATTTTGAAATATTTATAGTGCTAAATAAAAATGTTTAATAGCTTAACACACGAAAATAATATATATATATATATATCTTTACGCGGTTACTTGGATGCGAATGATTGAGCAAATTATTCAAATTATAAGCTTCGTATATATGTATGTATGTATTTATGTTATAACAATTGTAACAAATGTTAATTTTATAGATTTCTATTATTCCTTTTAAAAATAAAAGTCGTGATTTAAAAAGTGACCATTCTGTTTCATCGCTTCGTGCAAATCGCTTGTTTGAGTACTTGTATCTCCGTATTAATTTTAATAATGTAAATTCTCTTGAAATAATTGCGTTTGAAATGATTAATTATCCACGTCTCTCTACTTGTAATGTAGAGAGAGAGAGGGGGGGGAGAGAGAGAGAGAGAGAGAGAGTAAGCGAGAATACACGAATGCCCAAGTATTTAATTGCCCAAAGATACTGAACCGATCAGTTTCTCGTTTGTGCAAATATGTACACACAAACATCAAATACATAAGTATATCTGTCATCTCTTTGAATGTATAAGATTCGATTTTGTCTACTTGTTCATTGACTTTTATGAGCAATTATCGGTATTAAATGACGAACGATTCACTTGCTTTGGAAAATGGATAGTTGTTCATAATTGGAGATAATAAGTAGATGGTCGATATCGCGCGAAAAAAAAAGTATTTCGATACGATGTTATCATATTGAAATACTGTAGTAATAAAAAAGATAATTCTACAACAAACAAAATTTATTGATAATTACACATTTGGAGAAATAAATATAGGTATATTTAACAATTATTCAATAAATAGAGATTAAATTCAAATTAAATTTTTAAAAATCTCGTAAATCTGAAAATTAAAGATAAAAATACATATAAAATTTTTAATTCCAAATAAAATAAACGTTCTTTCGCGAACATGGAAACACATTTGTTGAGTAAATTAATATATTTGCATTTAATGTAATTAATATTATGAAGTACGTGATATTACAACATGTTTTATATGTACTTTGAATAATATGGTCGTAAAAGAACGCGGAACCAAGTCGAGCATGCAGCAACTCAAAGTCCCAAAAGAAAAAATTGTAATATAAATTGGCCTTCTCTTTGATCGCTTAATCTTTATTCGTGTCTTTATGTTTTCTTTCGGCCGAAAAATAGGAATCTGCAACAGAGCAACGAATCTCCAAGTTCGTTGAACTATCTCGTGCAAAACGTGATGTACAAATTATAGTTTCTTCGTCGATCGTGTCATCGAACTCTCCTCTCGATTGCGTTCTTTCGTAGTCCAGTGCCGTGCGTCCTTCTCTCCTTTCACTCGGCAGTATTTCGTAATCAGAGATCTCCGACCTTTTTTAACCTAAGCGACATCTATCTATTAAAATTGATTTTCTCAGCACTCTTTCGCGAGTGACGAAATGGCATCAGGACATACAATTGGATTACTTGGAAATATTAATCGGAATAATTACGTGATACTTTATGCTGACAAGTAGATTGAAAAAAATCAAGGTGTAACAAAATATCTTCTCGAAAATTGAAATATTTATATTTCCTATTAAATAGTTATAAATCATATGTGTATTATAGAATTAAAGTATTAAACATAATACATCTATTGCCCTAAATTGCGACACACGTATCGTCCTAGAAAAACAATTGACTTAGGTGGACCTAATAGAATGGAGCAAACGTGCGTGATGAAAAGCTCGGCCTATTAATTATAAGAACTTGTATCATTTGCTATTACATCACTGACATACATACGAATCACCTCTCATTATTGTCCATTACTGAAATTGTTAATAATTTAGTTGAAGACGTTCATCGTAAAATGCTTTTATTTTGTCAGTAAAGCCAAATCGCGACTTTTATTATTATTAATATTATAATTTAATAATTTAATAAAATAGAACTAACTAATAGACACTAACTTAAATACAAAAGTTTTCTATTAGTAAAAGTTGAAATAAGAATGCGAATATATAAGTATGATATTGTGATATTAACATCACGTAGCAGCATGAATTAATATATGTAATTATAAATTCCCCCGTGAATGTGTACGCGCGCACGCGCACACACACACGTAAAATTTTAATAATCCTGACAAAATAATCAAAACAAATCAGTATGGAAGAAATAATCTACTGCAATGAGTTAAAAGGCACGGTAGAAGCGGTAAAATATTTAAAAAATGTATAATGCCCGCGATACCCGTTGCCGTATACTACCAAGATATTATTTACGATATAGAGTCGACTCGGACCGAGGACATAGGTCATCTAGGTTCCATGGGGTTAACTCGTTTGACCTTCTTCCTCCCTCGCGGAATCGAGATCGAGATCGATGTGGTCTTGGAATCATGTACTTCAATTAGAAGAGCTTACGATGGAGTGTAAGGAATTCAATACTCTTTATCGATCGTTTATTAAAACAATATTGAATATTTAAAATATGAGCTATGAAACAACGCGAAAATAACAAGATTAATGACTTTATTAATTAACGAGATTACGCAAAAATTAATGGTACTTATGTCTTGTGTTTGTCACACTTAAATCTAATAGATGTGTATAGCATTTTCCTAACAATTCATACTGGAAACATAGAGCGGTTATATCAGTTATTAATAAAGAAAAAAATAATGTCATTTGTTTCAATGTCGAAGAAATTTCGAATTTTCAAGTTTTATAAATAAATTGATAGAATTTGCACAAATCCAATTCAAGAGATGCAATTAACGAAATTAACGAAAGCTTCATTTAATTTTATGCAGATTCCATTTCTCAATCTATTCTGAAACTTGAGTAACATTCACACTTGAATATGTACTTTTTTGTGAAAAATCTTTATTCTTGTTAAAGATTTTCTTTTTTCGTTAAAATGAAAAAAATGGAATTAAATGAAATCCTTTCTTTAATACTGAAATAATTGCATTCGTAATTACTCGAATAATTAAGTATGATAATATATTATTTCTTAGATAAATTTACATAAATCATAAATAAGAAGGTTTACATGCTTATAATTTGTCGAGTAATTCTTTGCTGTAAGAAAATCACGTTGCAAGTTAAATCGTACGTCACGATCCAGTTACTTGACCCTACAGGTCTAGCATGACGTTGCCTTCTCGGTCTGGCAAGGAAGAGGTCATCGTGACTTTGAAGGTTCTCACACACGTGCCTCTCTGCAGGTGCAAAAGACAGAAACTATCTCTCTTTGTTTATATTTTTTATTTACTTATTTTAAAATCGGTTTTATATGTTTTTATAAACAAATCTATATAATTTTTATTAATAATCAAAGTACGAATAATTTAAAATTGAATTTTTAAAATCTCAACAGTAAGACAGCTGTAAGACATTAAGCTTCTTCTAACTTTTAACATTAATTATTTGGCACTTGCACGTAACGAGAGAGAAAAAAAAGCGTCACGTTGTACTTGCTCACCGGCTTGAGGGCGAGATTTTGAAAGAGATTTTGAAACTCTTTGACATATAAAAATTAATTGCAAATTGTATTATCAACGATATAGGACTGATGGCAATAAAAGAGAATTACACACACACACACACACATTTCCGCGTGTACATATATAATATATATATTATATTTCCATGATATATCGGTACGTGTACATCCACCTTCAAATACAATGCATAAACATATATTATTATATAGTATTTCTTTTATAATCATACATGTAGGTAATATCTTTAAAGTTGAAATGCGGTATGGGCAAAATGTAAATTGCGGATCATCCATATCTACAGGGTGTCCCAGAATATTGGGTACTATTTTCGTGTGCAGGTAGAGCGGACGAAACTGAGTCGAAAAGTCTTGTACCATTTTGCAATTTTCGCAATAGTTAACGAGATATTAATAATTAAAAATCGACGTATTGCCCGGCCTACCGCCGAATGCAAGCTCGCGGCAAGGTACGACCGCCCAGCCTCGTCGTTGCTGGGCACCCGAGGAGTTGTTT
>VBVQ01003824.1:0-17161 GCA_011636635.1 Tetramorium simillimum
TTGTCTTTTTGTTGATTGTCTCCACTTGTGAGCATGGGTTGGGACTCATTTATGATTTCTTCTAGATAGTACTCTCCAAATAGCAAGTTTTCCTCTTCGTCCATGTAGCATTTCTTTAATTCTTCTGTTAACCTAATCCAAATTTTCCTTGACTGATGTCTTATCTTCAAAGTGTTCTTTATCCTTTTAAAAGCTTCTGTATTCATTAGTTCTTTGTGATCTCCCACTCGTTGATTTTCTATCGGAATGCCATAGACGTTTCCTTCTTGCGTTTCAATTGAGGTTAGACACAGAATGTTCGTTTTTTTATCCTGTGCTTCCTTCACAGCAAAGTGAAATCTTAGTTTCTCCATTTTTTTTAACTGAAAATGTCGTTTTATAATGTGTTTTATCTTCTATCTTTCTCGAGAATGACTGGGGTGAATTAACAAAACTGAGTTTCTCTGTAATTAGAGGTTATGTTTATTAATCCCTTTAACATTTAGTAAACTTATGACCTAACTTATACCTATATTTACAATGACCCTACCTGTAATTAGAGAAACAACATTTAATGTCTTACACGTCTTATCGTCTGACGAGTGCTCGCGCGGCAGAATTCAAATTTAAGTAATACTTGTATTACTTTACATTTATATAAAGTCGCTTAATTTCCCGCGCATATAAGATATTTGTCAAGATTTTTGTATGATATTATTTTTAATTATTATGCAATATTACCAATCACTAAAAAAATCACTCATTTTTTTATATACAAAATAAAATTTTTTTTCCATTTTAAATTGTTAGAGCTCAGAATTAATAATAATAGCCAAATTAATTTTGCTAAAAGCTATAGATTGTACACAAAATTAGAAGTTTAGGTGGCGATCATAAAGTGAAAAAAATAAACGAGATGGATTTTAATTGTAAGTAGACGCAGACAAAAGGAGTCAGACCAAACACTTTGATGTGGCATATGCATTTCGCATTTAGCACTCAAAGCGACGTAAACATGTATATGCCTCGAAGTTTATCTGTTACATATTGATTAATAATTAATTTACAAATTCAATTAAATTAAGTAAATATATATATATATATATATATATATATATATACATACATACACGTATAATTTGCACTCAATCATTGTATATAAATACAAAGTTTATTTACTTGTACTTTATTTGAAGTTTTAATTGATATTTGAATAATTAGATGTTTAATTCAGTAGTGTTACAATATTCTTATAAATCTGTTTAACAACTTTGACATGTTTGTTTAAACGCCGCGTAGGATCAATGGTCGCGAATAGTTTTAGGAAAATGCTGCATGTCTCACGCGAGTTTTCGTGAGCGCCGAATCATTTTCACGACGCCATATATCGAGTGAAAATAAATACGTGTGTGGCAAGAGCGAAAGAGAGAGAGAGAGAGAGAACGGCAGACGTCAGCTGTCTGTTTCTCGCGGAGGAGGAGAGCGAGATGAGGCAGGATCCGCGTTTAGAGCGTCTGTCGGTTACCTGGCGCTTCGTCATCGTCGCCGTCGTCGTTGTTATTGGCGACCGATGCTCCGGTTTTAGGTAGTAGCGTCGCGACGCCTCAGGTCGACTGATCCACTCGCGCGTTCGCGCGCGTAAACGTGCGAAGCGCCGCGATGCAAGGCGGTGGCGCGTCCGAGATCGCGCAGCAGATCGTCGAGTTCGAGGAGCTGGTATCGCGATTGGATCGCATTAACGACGTCGTGATACGGCAACCACCGGCAGCGACGACGACGTCGACGTCGGTGCCGCCGCCGTCACCGCCGACGCGAGCGACGTTGCATCTCGCCGGCGCGGCATCGTCCCTGCCTTACGATCGTCCCGTCGCGGATGCAACGCGTTCGCCCGTCAGCGACGAGCAGCAACGCGGGGTGCGCGTGCACATCGGCATCGACGAGGATTTACGGATGATCCTCGAGATGGACCCTTCGATCGTGGACGGGACTCTCGGTCCTAATTTGCCCGACGGCTGTCCTACCGTGGCACGATCGTTGCGGGCCACGCGACCGCAAGGCTGGTACTGCCACCGATCGAGACTAACTCCTTAGTGTCTGATGTTCGTGCGCATTATACAGTTATTTTATTTGCTGTTACTCTTAATCCACGTGACTCTCGTTGAAACATTTCGGTTAAAACACCTATTCGAAGCACATTAATATTTTAATACTTCTATTTGAAAATTTGTGTTGGAAAAATTTTTATACATGTACTACATTATGATGGTTATACGATACCTATAACCATTTCATGTTCCCGTTTCGCATTATGGTTGTTCAGTGATGCAGTCCGGAATGTTGATTGCTGGAATGCAGATTCTAAGCATTGCCGTACTTGTAGATACGCTTGTACAGCGACTATTTGACTAATATCTTGTGTGAAAACTAAAGATAGCACAGCTATTTTGACGGTTGCATGCGCGTGAAGTGAACAATATTTTTGTGTATCGACCACGTATTCAAAAAAACATATAGTTTCAACTGCATTGTATTTTCATTTATATTTTCATTGTCCCTCGTTTTTCGTTATTGATTATTATCTTGAGAAAATACGTAAAAAAATAAGAGAATTCTATCTATAGTTATTTTAAGCATTTTAATGCGTTCATAGTTTTTTAAAGATTATTGATGTTATCTTATTAAAAATCGTAAAATCTCAATTCCGAAACTCACAATCAGTTTTACGAAAACGGCACAACATGAATTCCTTCCTGTTAAAAAACAAGCATATAATTTATAGACTTGGATTTGTATAATCGTTGTCTTTGTTTTACGGAAGAAACAATGCTAGGAGTGAGCAAAGCTTCAATGCAAATTGTACAATTCGTTCTATCTTGGTTTATTGGCAACGTTTACCCTGTCGTTATTTCTCGGTTTATAAGCCATATATATAAGTCAACGTCGCATATCGCGACTTCCACCGTCTCGAGACAAGGAACTGCGGCTCTTCCTGTTTCAAGCGCCCCGCACTTGATCGTCTATGTCTCGATCGTAAACACTGCGTCCAAATTTAAACGTCCTTGTTGCAACTCGTCACTGAATCGCGAATCGCTTGTCTCGGCCCGCGCGATTCGACTCTTAACGACGGCGTCGTCTCGTTGCAGCGAGTGCATGGTGACTGCAACTGACGGCAACTGATGAAACGACGCAATGCGTTTTTGAAAGTGCACAAGTTCACCGAATGTAGTAATAGTAATCAAGCCCGAATAAATGACGCGATTTCGTTCTAAACGTCTTCTAAAAACCTGTGTTTGTGAAAAATCTGTTAAAAATCTTTCCACCGAGAGATCGTCGAATCTGAATCTCCAAACATCGTTGGCGATAGACGGCTTGCGATATTTTAGTGTTGACATCTTTATTACTCGTTATTAAAACGTCTTGCGAAGAAATATAGCAGCTTGTGTTTATCTTGGATCATTACAAATATTTAAGTAGTTTTATATAGATCAATGAATATTCTTCTTTTTATCATCCTGCAATATTTTCTTTCTCGCGTACTTGAAATTATCCAATATTTTTGCTAATATCTTTGATGTGAAACTGTATGAATGATACAGCTTGGGAGTTGTCATCAATTTCCGCATTTTACTCTTGTGTTAACGGGAGAAAATCACCGATTAAGGCCTGCGAACAATCCCAAAGTAATTAATTGTAACGTTACTATCAGTAATATTACTACGGTACTCGAATAACGCCTCTGATAATCGATCCAAAAATTCTATCGAGGCTGAATGGTCTCCGATGTTAAATTTAGCACGTTACATTTAACCGAGCCTGTCATAACGTAACATAAACATTGTGCGCTAAAATTATCTGAATTTAACCATCCTCCCTCCCTGTACACGCTAGTATAAACGCCCACCGTCTCACCCATCGATTATCGGTATGCGTAAAATACATCGCGTAACGTAGTTGCATACAATCGCGCACACGCGTCATAAATATTCAAACAATTTCATGCTACCGATGGTGGCGGTGGTGGCGGTGGTGGCGGTGGCCATTGAGGAAAAGAGCGCGGGAGGAAAATTACGAGCGCCGTCGCGTTGGTACAAGTTGAAAATGAATATGGAAGCTTCGAAACCCCAATAATAACCACGTATATAAATTAACCAATATTTTTCTTTTCGGATAAAGACGCGCGTAACTCGCTCGAAATCAAACTATATACCGCGTTTATATGCGAGAAAATATTAATGTATACATCGAAATCCATATTGGTCCATCGCGTTTGGTTTTCTTATATGCGCGTTTTGCGCTGACACTTGGACCGGATCCAGATCGTATAACGCACCTCTGACGCTCCGAGAACAAGTCGCGATTCTGCTTTAGTCGGAACTCGCGTTTTTAAGTCGCTTATACATACATATATATATATATATATAGCAACGAAACCATTTATATATAACTGGCGACAATCGTAGCCAATGACTCTGTGAATTTCAAGTAGACCTATAACACTCATTCAATTATTTTTAGAATATAGTTGTAGACTATAGACTATAGAATTGTTATATCTCGTGGCATATTATTTTTAGCCCACCTCTCTCCAAGTTAATTGCAAATAAAAGTAAACGATAAAAATACATAAAGCCGTAGGAGTTGGCGGTAGATGGAAAATTAGTTTGATACAACATATTGGAATTAATAAAACATGAATATACATTTCGTAATAAAAAGGTAAATTATAAATTTCCAAATGCAGCGTCTAATGTAATCATTTTTCTCAATTTTATGAATTTTACATCTGGTCAAATACAAATCGTATCCCGTAGCCATTTTTGCTTCATGAATGTTACAGATCTAATCATATCCCGACAATATATAATCATTCTGGTTTGGAGCCCGTGCTTTTAACTCGTACATTCATCACGAGCGACGGTCATTGCCTATGACTGTGCAAATTTCAGTTACAACCATCACTGTGATTAATCTACTTTTCTCGTAATAATAGTTTATCATGTATTTTCAACGCTAATATCAGAGGCACGGAAACAAATAATTTTAGAAGAAAACCATTTCCATCAGGAGAAAAATCATTATATTTCGCGAGGTAAATGAACCCCGGTTTTTATTTGAATAATTTATGCATAATTTATGTACACGCGATTAAATTACACAAGTCCTGCCCAACGGCCATCTTTGCGCCGTAAATGTTACGCTGACCGTATCGCGAATAATTTCTCGCTAAATCGCCTTGTCGCACGGGCTAATTACGTCGCGCGCGCGTGCCGGTCGCCATTCGCACGACCTTGTTCCTGATTTTCGTCCGGGGGCTTTCGATTACCTTCCCCGGTTCCGCTACGGTAAGCGAGAATGGTAACGGTAACGGTAACGTCGCCTCCGCGCTCTGTAACGTATCGGCTGATCTTCATCTCTCTCTCTCTTTCTCTTTCTATCTATCTATCTCTCTATCTCTTCTCGTTGGTTCCCGCATTTGCATAACCCGAATCCGTATCGCTCGATCGTCCGGCACGATTCACAGCCACTGCACGTGTATGTGCACGTACGCGCCGAAGATTACGGTCGAGATTCCGCACGGTCAACTTGCGTAATTTTCCGACCAGCAAACTCCGCGTTTACTCTCCGTACGGAGGAGCTTGCGAAGGCGTAATCTCGCACGAGAATTCCGAGCTTACGAGCCAAGTCTCTGCTGTAAGCGATCGTTCGCGATCGATTTCGGTTGCGCGTAGATTTCTATGAGGTTCACGAATATCGTAACATAGCTCGAGGTGAAACATATGCGTACCGCAAAATTACGAAATTAGTACACGATGTTTATCAATCCTGAAACATTAATTGCAAAGTTGATTAATATTATCTCAATATTTGTAATATTGAATTCGTAAAATTATACGTTGATCGCGCGGAAATAAAATTGTTATAACGTACTATATTATAATATATTTTTCTACTTGCCTAAATTATTTATCATTAATCTTCCGAGGCGACACCTCTTTTCCGGTCACACTGGATGGTTGCGAGCATCTTGACTCGTGTATTTTTTGTATTTTTAATTGCAATTAAACTAAAATGTTTCTTATTGAAAATATTACATAAATACGCAAAAGAGACAATTAAACGATGACCCCGGTTATATGGTCCATTCTCAAAATATTGGACTTTGAATTTTCGTCCGAATGGCCTCGGAGGGTTAATATTTGTATGTAAATCATTGTAATCATTCGCATTTGTTTGCCGTGAAGCAATACTTTCGAGCGACAGTATCTTTTTATCTTTTATCTATCATAGTGAAAAATATTGCGTCAATAGTTACGCCTTTATTCGCTCTGACAATTAAAATCCTCTTGCTCGAATTAATGTGACACGCGAGCGACGCAGATTCCACGCGATCATTTTGCCCGCCGGGTTGAGATTAACGGTGGGAAATTTGTAATACTATAACTAAGAAGGAAGAGAGAAGGAGCAGTGGTCATTTAGCAAGACGCAGCGACCTAAGTGCACTTTGTTAGAAAGCTTCGTTACTGCGGATTAATCGACTGCGTTGTATAATTCCGGTCGGCACGAAAGGCTCCTTCGCTTCTCAACATTGTTAATTGTAGAGTATACTTTTACCTTCTACCTTCTCAACCTGTAATATTCTTTACGTCTACCTTCAAATTCTGTTTTATCTTACACTCTTATACGAGACTTTCCTAAAGCGATTGAAAGCCATATTGTGTATTTTCAATACATAAAATTATGATGGAAACATTGGCAATATGAAATGCGACATTGATTTTTTATTTTTTTGAAATGTCCAAAACCTACCGATAACATTGTTTTGATAAATCTGAAACGCCATCTATTCCGCCATCGCGCATGGATTGTTTTTTATAGCGTTTAACGTTGTTTCGCCCTTATTTTCGCAGCGTATTTTAAAACTTGTGTATTGTTATTTACAATACCAACAATATAATAGCTTGCAATATTCATCGAGAAAGAGAAGCACATGTAATATGAGAAGTAAAATTGCGAAAAAAGACAGCTTACATATCGATACAAATGGCAAATTGGAACTTTGTCTACTTGATAGGATCCTGGTTGTTGTAATATTTCAAAGATAGTGATATTTTAACATCGTCGTTCCGTCTCATCGTTTTTTAAAAATTATTTTCTCTTTCTTTCTATTTATTCTCTCTCGTTCTCCCCCCCCCCCTCTTCCCGTTCTTTCGCGTCGTTTCTGTAAACTAGATGAAGTTTTCCCGACAAGTTTCCATCGTCTCCCTGGCCGAGGTAAATCGTTTTCCGCTGCTTGCTTATTACGATTATCATTGTTATTATCAGTCGACACTCTCGAGCTTTTCATAAACCCCGCAAACTTTTGCAACGGGTATTAGCGACGTTGGAGAACGTGGGGGCGGCAAGAGGAATTTATTTCTAGCCGGTTTGTTTCGCGGACGGACTCGCCGAATGTCTGTTATTAAATTCTACGCCGACAGAACTTGAGGAGCAATGAATGCGAGGATGGCGTGGCATTTAATATGCCGAATGTATCGAGCAAGAATTTTTATCTCATCTTCGTACTGTGCATTTTACCTTTATAAAGAGCATCACAAATTGAAAGTCATTGCTTCAAATTTACTCGTAGATTCTTTGTAGATAGTAAAAATTATTAATTTATATAAAATTTATGGTATATAATAAATTGTGTTAGAAAAATTATTTACATGAATATTATAGACTAATTCAGTTCCATAAAATTTTGACATTGAAAAGAAAATTACTTGTCGTTATTAAAAATTGTTTTTCTAGAACTTTACATGCACGTTATGTTACGTTGTACAACAGTGTAGTTTAATTTTATAAAATCACTTGTGCACTGTACACACAGGGTTAATTTGTCCTCGCCAGAGAATATCTAATGTTGAAGTAAATGACTGTTCGAATTTCACGATCGAGAGCCCACCCATGACGATAATCTCCGCTTCGGCGATGAAATTCCGCGCACGTACGGCCTCGTTCGACCGAAGCCGACGTCTTAGTCGAGAGTATACATTAATCCGACAAAGAAGCTGCTTTCCATATTATCGCGATTTATATCGACTCTCTGCCGGTGGGAGCGAGCGACTATATTTTCTCACTTAATTCATTCTGCAGGAATGAAGATAAAACTTTGGCGACGGAGAACCACCGATTTTCTTCGAGACTAATGACATTAATACCGCGCTGCTCCCCTACCTTCTACATTCTGTAATATCTGTTTGGCGATTCTTGCTCAGGGATTCCCAATGGTGGGTTCTTTACGTGTCGTGAGCAGAGCCGCACGCTTGAGATAATTTAACAACAAAATGAATTCGTGGATAAATATCAACGCGTAAAAAAATTATGAATTACACAATTATGGAAACATAAAGGAATGTATGTTTTATTTCAGCTTACTGACAGTAATAACAAACTTTCACTTTCTATAAAAGTTATATATTTTTTAATATTTTTACAATATCCTTGCCATGTTAAGAATTATTTTATATTTTTTAATAAAATTTTAATTTTACATTTTGATATCTAATTTATTATTAAAATTTTTAATTTTAAGATGTAACTATTCTGGCATACCCCGTTAATTCGATTAAATATTTGAAAATAATTTTCTTAATTATATACAATATATGTATATAACGAGGGAAGAGGCATCACGTTTACTATATTCACGCTACTGAGAATCCTTTCTCCAGGATTCTCTTGCAGGAATCCCTCTTTACGTACCGCATGTAGAGAGGGAGAGAGAGAGAGAGAGAGACAGTGAGTAAGGAGGATCGGTGAGGGTTCGCGCGCATTTGCATGAAGCTGCCATAAGCGATTCTCCGTCGCTCTTTATATAAGCACTAAATTCAGTATTACGATCGTTCCCCTCTTCGCGGGACATGTATAAAGGCCCGCCGGCAAAAAGTGCGATACTGTAGGACGGGAAGAGAAACTCGCACGGGTATTGCTCGAACAGAGTCGTACGTGACCTTGGAGAAAATTAATGGTATCCAACGTACGGTCGAAAATTATTTTCGGCCGTCCAATATCCAATATCGCGAAGAGAAATATACGAGTGCGCCGTGGCCACCTCCGATCCGCCGACTGTTTATAAAAAGTCAAGCTTACCGCAAGACCTTTCGCGAACGCATTTAGAATCGATGTGATTGCACCGTTTCTGCGTTCATGTGATCTGCGATAACGAGAATTATACAATGAAATATCAAACAGCGCCTAAATTCTCACCGCTAAAGTTTCCAACTATAGCACGTGGATTTGCTATTATTGCTATTCGTACTTTAGTTTTAAGATACGTAATTAATGATTGTTATAGTAGAACATATAACAGATCATTGTAGTACATATACATATAGAACAGAATTTTTATCAACAACAAAGCAACAAAAAACTCCATTTATAGGCAATTGATAATGATGGTTAAGGAAAATATAATATTTAATATTTATTTTTATTGAAAATTTTGTCAGTTGTAATAAAATTTCAATTTCAAACAAATTATGATCTACCTCTTTGCACGTGCAAAAGTTCTTCGTGTCATTCACAAATAATTAAATTTCTTTGTAAGGATGCAGTTAATTGGGTTTTAACAAGAGCAATTTAGCTATATTGATTTTTAATGGCAGGTTTCGTTTAGATGCGATATTAAATTTCCTAATTAATGGGGAACGAGAAAAACGAGAAATTTGAGATAGCAACTGAAACAATACGAAAAGCTGTAATCAAAAACACGCACCATCGAGATCTTCACGAGCACTTCACCTTTCCACCAAATATCAATACAACGATTATCCGAAAGGAACGAAAGTATCCAATTCCATTTCAACTTCGACCTTACCCGCAGAAAATTTTTCATCAGAAACTTTTCCAATCTTCCATCAGGGTATTTTCGTTCCGTTTCTTAATCGGTCGCGAGTTTTCTGGTGAACTCAGCCAACATGGGTAATACCTGATTCTTACTTTCCACTATGACTCTTCTCACGCTTATTTTTCTAAATTTACTAATTTTAGAAGCAAAAATTAGCAAATAATTTTCATATCTTATTCGTTACGTTTTGATAATTTGGCTCAGATAGTTTAATATACAAGTAGGGATATTAATATCGACAAAGATTCAAAAATCTTTACAAAAATTATGTTTCATTATATAATAATGAGAAATTTCGCGCGTGAAGCGCGCGTCCACCGTCACTCTAGTAAAAGTAAAATAGAGCTATATCTTTTCCATAATATTTGCATTGCAATGTAATATAACATTTTAATCATACTGCGAGAAAAAATCTTAGATTATAATTTTAATTAATTTTAACAAAATTCCATAAACATGTTGATGAAAAGGTCGGAGCCTTTAAAAATAAGAATGTTACGAGAGAAAAGCGAGTCCGTCTCTTAGGCGATAGAAAAATTCGTAAGACATTTTAATGGTCTCCGGGAAAGTCGATGTTCTGATTAAATCGCCTTTCACAAGTCAGCCGGTACTACTATTATAAAAGTTGTAACAGCTTTATTACGGCAGCTCTCGTAGCGCGACTGGAAACGGAAGAATTTTTAATTTTGTAATCGCACAAAGACGACGGCTTTTGAGTTTAAGACTTGGTTGATTATTCAGTGTCTTCTTCTTCTTTGTAGACGGGACTTTTGTTTCTCTATTGGCTGCAAGATCGAATCTCGAATTCAAAGTTTGATCATTTCGCTGTCTTAAGCATTTATTTCTAAAGTTCTGTTATCGATGCAGTATTTATTCTAACTCTTATCCAATGGCAACGTAAGAAATCTGTGTGATTGCTTTCCTAAATTTTTTTTTTTCCGTGCAATCTTTTCACATAATAAATTTCTACCTTTAACCAAGAGGCGTCGTTGAATTTTTTGGAATATTTGCTATATGATTTCTAACAATATTTTAATTTTAATAATAAAAAAAGGAAAAGTTTTCTCTATTCATTATTATTTTTATTTAAAATGTTACATGAACATTAGTGTGTATAAGATTATCGCCGTAGTGTGAATAAAAATCATACAAGATATCTGAATAATTATAATTACATAGGTATATTAGATTATATTAAGATATCTTGCGGATAAATTAACAAAAATTACTTTGCGGTCAATTTTATTTTGTCTTAATTTTTCTTATCTTAGATTTTTCTTATATTAGATATATCTGCTATACCTGTGATATGATAAATGCAATACATTGAGAAAGAAAGATCATTTCGAACGACAGGAACTAATGTTTGATCCGGATTGCACAATTTCTCTCTCTCTCTCTCTCTCTCTCTCTCTCTCTCTCTCTCTATTTTGGCTTTCTTATGACCAAATCTTGGCTTTGTTCCCGAATTGGAAATGTCCTTTAGCCGCGGCAGTAAAATGAACGCCTGGCATGCGTCTCTATGATATATCTGTTCTTAATGCTAATAGTGCGTGAGTGAGAAATTCGCGGCAATATCAATCGAAATATGCACGTGCCGTGGATTCGCGTCCTACGTGCTCACAAAATTCTGCTTGCCTCTCGATTTGCCTCGAGTTCAAAGAAAATTTTGCTCTTATTTTATTGGCTTCCGATTCGCAATAAATTATGCGTATTTATACTGTATATATGGCCGTTTTGCTATTCGCGAGATTCGAGGGATTCCGCGCGTTTTTGTGCGAATATCGTCGAATCGTAGGCAACGCTGCCAAGACTAGGTAATATCATCATTCGACTTTACGTCCGAATCATGGCGCCATTAATTCTCTAACGCCATTTGGTGGACCAGTCGGGACATTAATAAAGAATATTCCTGTCTAGCTGTCTGAAAGAATCAACTTCAAAAAAGTATCTTTTCGCAAACGTGCGAAGCAACAAAGTATTCATGTTAAATTTATTTTTTGTCTCAACTCCTTTATCCTTAAAAATATTCATGTATTTTATATAATTGTTACATTAAAAATCACAATTTATTATGTGGAAAACTTGCATTAATAATATTTTGTTTTATTTTGCTTGCTGTATTTATAGCGTACGTATTTGAAACATATTTGATACTCGTTATTTAACTAAAATGTAAAAATTACTGGTTTGCTAGATTTTTAGTATTACTTTATCCAACAATTCGGCAAATTAACATAATACGACGTATCGTGAATTACGAACACAGTCTTTTGCCTCTCATGTCTGTTTATATTAATGACTTATCTAGTTGGCCACCGTGAATTGTGCCGATTGGTTTTACGGGGCTTTACGTTTCTTCTCGCTGCGGAGATAGTTCGATTCAATAGTGTTTGCGCTACGAGATTAATTGGTCTCGCCTCGGACTTGGGACTCGATGCGTCCGCAGCTGACAACGTTGAATATTCTCGCGTTTATCGACACAAACGCGCGGCGTAAATGATTGAGTCTCATTCCGAACGACTCTATACAATTCGTCAGTCTGCTCCGATAGAAGACTTGAAATGATAACGGGATAAATAGGGACTTGTTTGACTGATTGTGACAAGTACGCTTGTATATATAACTATAATATATTAGGTTGATGTTGTTGTTAACGTAAAAAGATAATAGCACTTTGTGAGATAAAAAAAATTTCTTTCTAGATATCTTTAGTATTGAGAATGCTTCTTATAATATCTTAATACATTTTAATGTATATTAAATTGTATATTATTCAGCAATCTTTTATCACGACATTTTTATAGAGATACATCTGAAAAATTAATTGTTAATACAATTTAATTGTATTATTAAACAAGAATAAAATAAATTACATCAATAATTTAATTTCTGGTGATATAAGAAATTTCAAACTTATAACAGATTAAAGTGTAACAATTGTTGGCTTCTCAAAGATGGAGACGCGTGCTTTTGTGTGTGAGTGTGAGAGAGAGAGAGTTGGCGTAGATATAATAAATGGCGAAAGTACGCCAGAGCGAGAAGTCTTGGATAAAGTCTTATGTGAAGGAAATATTGGCTTTTTTTAGTCCGCCGACGTTCAAAACAGCGACGCCGACATCGCGCACGCAATTGAAGCTGCAGCTGATGCGGGAGCAGCTGCAGGAGCAAGAGAGGCGACAGGCGGAATTCCGGCAAAGCTTGCAGCAGCAGAGGCCAGCTGCCGCACCGCCCAGACCAGTGCCGCCTACGCCGTTGCCCACTATCGGCGTGGATGTTCCACCGCAAGTATTACAAGTATGTGTCGCTTTCGTACGTCGTCCGATCTGTGCGATCGATGCTAAATTGCTCGCTCGCAGAACCTCCATTCGTGCAACGCGCGAAAATTATTTTGCGTTGCGCAATATCACATTGTTATATTAAATTCCTAGCTTTACATTATGGGGCACATTATGAATCGCGTGATTACTCGTTGCCTTCGCACAAACCATTATTATGCGATGTACAGCGTTGCGTTATATTCTATACATACATATACAATATATAAAATTAATTAAATAGAATATATGTATTTTTATCGTTTATTATATACAGTCTATTTAATTCTTCATATCTTGTATATGTATATGTAAATACATATAATGAATTAAATAATATGCATTTTGATCTTTCGCCGACATTAGCCATCTTAGCCTTTTCCTTGTATTTGATGTTTTGTATCAAAACTGGGGCGTCCGTTGAAACTAGAACTTGGCGTAAGTACCCAAGTATCCCAAGTCCAACGCGATGGGGTTTTCCCAGATAGAGTCTTGTTATCCAAGTAGCGTAGGGTCAAGCATTCGGTTACCGTTGTTTGCGTTTCCGTCGCTTAAAGCTCCATGCATATAGATATACATACACAGGAGGCGCGGCTAAGATAACGATACCTTATAGTTTCGGAGGTTCCGGAGTTTGCCGTATCGCGCAGTAAGGCGAGCCGAATTCTGTAGCGTCGTTAATAGATCTATTCGGTACACCGTGTCTATACTGTTAGACCTCCTAAAGTAATGGTCAGTTGGTGAGAGGATACGAGAAGCAAGAGGTACGAGACTACGAGAGTCGTCGATGGTTTACCTTGCAATTAGCTTCACGCAATATAGTTGCTGCGTTCGCGAAAGGTCGAGCGCAGCTGCGATAATGTTCTAGTCACACAGTTTTCACATGAGATACAGCGATCTTTGAAGTTGTAAAAGTAAAATTGCAGAATCTCTTGTAGAGTAATTGATAATAAATTTTTTAATTAAATGCTAATGTATCTCAGCTTAATTTTCCTTAAATCTTGATTTTAGACATATATTTAGAAATTAGTACAAAAATTGATGTTAGCTATAAAAACAAAAAGTGCTTTCTCTTTTTCTGTCGTTCCATCATTATCATACTATCACTGCCTGGCTCTTGATGCGAGGAAATTCTCATCTGGAGATATAATAAAAAGCTAACGCCGTGTGATGTGCCGATTTTCTTTAGGTGCGCACGCTATTGGAGAATCCGACTCGCTATCACGTCGTGCAGAAGCAGAAGAACCAGGTGCGCCAATACCTGCACGAGTCATTTCGCGGCGGTGAGGGCGGCGGCAGCGGCGGCAGTGCCGGCAATGCGGTCGTCAGCGGCAGCGCCGGTAGCGAGGGTGGCGGCAGGACGCCGGTGGACGCCGGGCCACCACCCGTCCCAATGGTGGTG
Source organism: Tetramorium simillimum (assembly GCA_011636635.1). Lineage (NCBI taxonomy): Eukaryota > Metazoa > Arthropoda > Insecta > Hymenoptera > Formicidae > Tetramorium > Tetramorium simillimum. Next base: position 14,588 of record VBVQ01003824.1, read on the forward strand.
CAAAGTGCGCCGCCCGGCCCGCAGCTGCATCACCCAAAGCCGCAGCATCCTCATCTCGCCTCGTATCCGCACGCCCCCGCGCTGATGCCGCATCACCCGGGTAACCCCACGGTAGTCTCGGCGAGCCCGGACCCTACCGCCACCGGCACCATGTCCCCAGGTCTGTCCAGCGTCGCCACCAGCAACTCCGAGGTACGTGGTACAGTACACTACGTAGTAGTGTATTACGCGAGTTGATCGCGTGGATAACACAATGCAGTGTTTCTCCCTGTCTCAGATTTATGCGACAAACTACGTATCTGAGGTGCAATATTTCGCCGAAAATATCCAGTTCCTTTCTCACCAGGAAAATTAATAGAAATGCGCAAACGATGAGAATTATGTAAAGATTTGCGTAAAAGTTAGAGAGAATTATTTTGAATTACCTGAGGGGTTTTAGAAAGCGAGAAAGGGCGATGAAAATAGGATAGTACGAAAAAAAGATAGAAAGATAGATTTTACATCGGATTATAATATAAGTGGGCTTTTTCGATTTTCAAGTGCGCGAGTTTTGATGATCGAAATCAGAATAGCTTGGCTGCGCGCCGCGAGACGCTTCGCGAGACATCGCGAGGAAAGTTATTTTTCTAAGTCATTCCCGTTCATTCTATTCAATCTACGTACGACGTTTTCGATTAACGTTAACTGGCCTTATGTAATCTCGCGGTTATCCCGCATCGTCGTCGCGAGCGGCAACTTCTCGGCACTCTCTCGCTCGTTTAATAATTAATCACGGGTATTCTTCGACATCGTCGATTCTTGCGTAATCTCGCGAAACGTGCGATGCGAATAATTTCTCGCTGAGATTTTTTACTTATTCGTTATACCTCCGGTATGACTCCCGGCCACCATTGCTCTTCATCGTCGAACGAGGCGGATCGCTGATCGGTCTTCCTTTTCTTTTCCTCTTATGCGCTCTTAAAAGATTCCGCAAACGAAAAGGACTCGCGCGTACACTTAGCACGCGGTAGCACGTTTCATGACGCTGCAACACCAAAGTGGGATTCACGGCACGCACGCGGTGCTAATTGCCGCCTAGGTCTGCAAATCGTTCTGATTTGCGTCGCAAAGCAGATCCGCAAACGACCAACGAGAGGAAACTTGGAAAGTAGGTTCAAGACTTTATCGGCTCGTATTCTCATTGCGAATTTAGCGTTCCGTGGCTTTTCGATTACGAATCTCTCGGTGACAACACGCGGTGTGCACAATGTATTATTTTTGTAAGACCGAGCACGAACCATTTTTAACGTCAAATGGCGAGCGAACGTCTGTTATCTTAAACCACATTTAAGGAAAAAAATTGCAGTTGAAATGTACATTTTTTTGATACGTGAAACACAGCGTTATAATTCATTCATTCATTATAAAAGTTACGTCCTACCGTGCTAACATTATTTTTCCGGTACTGCTATACTTCTTTTAATATTGCGCATTTTGGCACATTTTAAGAAATGCTTACTTTTTTAATAATGAAGAAAAAATATTAAAAATTAGAAATTCGTGGGTCATGAAATGATTATTTTTAATTTTTTATTTTGGTAAAATATGGTCAAGTTGGTAATAATAAAATATTAGTATTAATGTTTGAAAACCACCATTCTTTTCCTCTTTCTTATAAGGTCAAGCACCGTCGTGGATGTGGAGAAATTTACCGCTAAATCCAGCTTTTTGACTTTAAGTCTTTCCTGCAGCAGCGCAGCGTATGTACAACGTAATATTCCGCGCAAAACTTGGAGTCAGCAAACTTTAACGCCGAACGCAAGCCGTGAAAGAGACCTTTGCGTCGCGTTCTTCTTAATTTACCGTCGACGCGAAAATTTTTGTCCCAAATTAATTCGCGGGCGTAGCTTTCGTCAATGTTATAAAAATTATTGATGCACATAACATGCATATCTCTGCAAGATTTTTTTTTCTTTTTAACTCTTTTATGTTGTTATATGCTGAAAGCAATAATATACCGTCGTTGCGCGCGTAATATCCGGTATATAGCGTACGAAGAACAAGCCAGTGGCTCGTTAACTCGTCAGCTTTACAATCCTCGAGCTCTTAATAAGGCAAAATTGTTTTTGGTGATGATGTATGTACACATACACGGTACCGAGCGACCGCCTTTAAATTGATTCTTTGATCCGCCATACCCCGTCGCGAAGGAACTCGCGTATACCGGGTGTCGCAACCGAAGTTCTTGACTAAACGTTTAAACGTTCAATTCGTTAATCTGCGAATTTTCCCACTTGCAATTTTTTTCTCTGACGTTGATTAAACCGTCTCGCATACGCGAACTTCTCAGAAATCAAACGAGTTCGAGCTATTTGTGGGATACTGAGAAAAAACCTGTTCACCGAGTATAACACGAACAAGTTGCAGCTATTTACGTACGCGTGGATATTCACGGTAAAACCGCAACACTTGGATAAATAACAATTTCTTCTTATACTGTTACGCAAAAATATCTTAAACAAATAATTTTACTTATAAATAACATGATAGATAATATAATTTTATTATATATATATATATATATATATATATATG
>VBVQ01003825.1:0-17143 GCA_011636635.1 Tetramorium simillimum
GACAATTACTTAACCCTTTGTTTGCCGCGTTATTAAAGCGTCGGTACTGCTTTCCTGTGACGTGCCCAGTCACGTGAGTATTCGTGAACGTCAGCCGTTATAACTAAGCGTAAAAACTATCTAATCAGATAATTTTTACGCTAACATTTATGGAATAAATTTGAGAATTGCGTAGTCAAACTTTTGTCTAAAATTTGACGACGATTTATTTTTCCGTTAAACATATAATAGAAAATTATATTCGTATATTTATAAAATACATATATGTAAAATAATTATTTTATCGCGTGGAGAACAATGGTGATTTATTGAATTGTATTTAAAAATATTTTGGTGCAAAATGAAGTCCGGCGTTATTACGCGGTGGAATCCTTACGTAAAATATATATACGAATATCCGGAGACTTCGACGAGTGCTTCTGGTTCCCGCGCTTTCTCGGGTATGAAGCCGCAAAATTGCATAGTCAACGTGATCCCGGACGTCCGAGGAATCCGAAACGGTTGAAGCGCGAACGGTACGACCTGCCACGGATCACTTCGTACCAATTTGGACTACGATGCCCTGCGAGATCGTGGCCGTGAGCGAAAGCCTTGGAACGGGACCCTTGAAATTCTAGGCTTCAAGATCCTCGGGATCAGCATGGGTCTTCATAAGCCAGGAATTCGATAGCGGTTCCGAATCGCGGGCTGTTCCGCATCCTTGACGTCTCCGTCGAACGCGGATCTTCGCCGGAGGGGCGCTAGGGACGGATTTTTCTAAGTAAGCTCTCTCTCGAATTACGATCCTCTTACGAGCTTACTTGTATGTCTTTATTTAAAAATCTTAAAGTTACCCAAAATAATCAGAGCAAAATAATAAGAGAATTCTATAAAAAGAGACTTAAAAGTACAAAAATTAGATATAATCAATCATAAATCGCAACTTTTAGCCGCCTTATATAATATAAAATATACATATATATTAAAATAATATATTTTTCTCTGCTTCACAGTCCTTATAAAAAAAATTTAGCGAAATATCTATTTAAAAAATCCGGAATACATAACGATCCTGAGTTCTTTATATTTTCTAAATTAATAACGATAACGCGGTAATAATTGTTTTCGTTGTGTGAAACAAAATTTCTGAACATCCTATCTTAAAGAGAATAGGAACACGAAAGTTCTCATAGCTTCTCTCGTTCTACTCGCAATACAACTGATCCCCACGTGCCGATATCGCGATTCGGCGTTGATGAAGGCGGCGGTGACACGCCGCGCGGGACAAAGAAGCGACGTGGAAGTTGAGAAGAGGTAACAGAAAAGGGAATACAATAGAAAATATTCGCCCAGGCCCGCCTGTTATTGCCTCGCACGTACCACGCGACGTACGTGTCGGTACGTTCTTATTTACTTTATCGAGAGAAGGCGAGCTCGCGCGGGCGGCGCGGCGCCTCCGGTGTGTTACGATTTCCACGTTCTTCTTCTCCCCCAAGCCGTTTTCCCAGGCTCCAGCCCCCATACTCCGTTCTTTTTTCCTCCGTTCCTTCCTCCTCCCCTCCCCCCGTCGACCGAAGCGCGGCCCTTCTTCGTCTCTTCGGAAATGCGCGCGCCGGACGTGATCTCTCCGCGCGCATCGTCTCGTTAGTATGGCTGCTTATCCGCTTTTCCCGTTCCCCGAGAGCGCAACGTGAATGCCGCGCGTTTCTCCTCTATTGTCGTTGATTTCGGCCTGGTCCACGTGCGGCGTGTGCACACGCGTTGCACACGACGGCGACGCGTGTCCACACGAGCGCGCACCCCGACGACGGAGTCCGCGCGCAACCCTCTATCCTGCGAGACGTGCTCCGACTATTGTCGAGGGCTCTCTCTCTCTCTCTCTCTCTCTCTCTTCTCTCGCTCTCTCGATTTTCAAGACCTGGTTCCGCTCTCCCCGGTGTGCATCATCCGGGATGCCGTCGCGTAACAGCGCCTCCCGAGAGGTATGCGCTTCTCTCGCAGCACCGAACGGCTCTGAAGAACACCTCGCCAACATAAATACCGAAATCAAAACCCAACTCCCAGTATTCCCATTGCTGCAGTGGCCGCATCCCCTTTCGTCGCAAGTTTGAAATTCGTCCAAGTCCGCAAATTAAAAATTTTGTTATCATTATGTGACGAATATATGTATTGATTGATCAAAGCGTAGATATATGAAACTTCAAGAATGGTTGAACGTTACTAGTTGAGATAATTATTTATTTAATCATATTGAAGAGAGACGAAGAAGCCAATGAGAGAGAGAGAGAGAGAGATGGTTAAGTTTAAACTACCTTCCTTCTACATTAGAATCAGAACTTGCTGGCGATTATTTTTATAAAAACCGGAAGAGAATCTAATCATAACATTGAGATTATCCGGCATTTATCGAGTCCCCCTATTCGAACAAGATTGCAGGCACCGCTTTTTTTTTTCTTTACTAATTAAATGTGGTTAGCGCAGTAAACAGGTTTGTGCGGCGCGATGCTGCGCGAGGGCGAGAGGGAATCCCCGAACAACAAGAACTCTCGAGTGACGCTCGAAGGCGAGGAGAAACGTCTAACGCCACGGAGACATTTGCATACTTGGGTATTCATGCAGGGGAAGCTTTCGTCGGCACATTACAGGATCCGGGATTGTTGCACGTGAATACGCGACACTGTCTAGGGAAGCGGCTGCGAGAACAGCAAAGAGCCGGCGGGAGAGACATTGTTAATGCGAGTAGGTGTGCGCGGCCGGAGTATTTGCGACTCGCGATCGCGAGTATTTGATGTAAGTAAATTGCGAGATATGCGCCTTGCGACGTATTCGGGGCGTCGTTCGATGTTTCGTGGAAACCGAATTGCGTTTTCGCGCGCCGAATATTTTTCAGCGTTCGGCGTACAATGCTTTCAGATCCAAATGACGTTGTCTTCGATTGTCGTTCCCTTCAATATTTTAATCCCCTACTGGCCCCAGGTAGAACAAGAAATCACAAAGATGTCAAAATGACTCCAAAATGTCATTATGTCATTTTATCGCAGCTTTAGCGTTTCTATCTATGGGGTTCTTCCTCGAGGCCTGCGAAAAGTCACTGTCGCACTACATGACGTATTACTAATCAAAATTCATGCTCGACGAGATGAGAGAGGTATCCTCTCTTCCTTCTTTCCGCGTCGCGTAGATAGAAAAGTCGCGCCGGTCTCTTTACGAGATCGCCGTCCTCGTGCCACCGAGCCGGATAATTGCTTCGATTATTTACAAGATTTCCCCGTGGCAGATTAAAGCGATACTACTCCCCACGACGCGATACTTTTCCCTCCTTCTCCCTTTTGAGAAATCATCCGCTTCCTTTTTCACGCGCGCGACCCGTACTCCTCTCCCTTCGTCGCGCGCCCTCCGATAAAGCCCTAATCCGATCACGATGAAACGAGGTGTCCGTTCAAGTGTAATTCCGCGATAATAGATATTGCTATTCAGAGTATCTCTCGCATTAAATGACAAGTCTCATTGCGACTTTGCCAGCGGTAAGGAGGAATGTGACGCGGTCATGCTGTAAGCAGAAAAAGGATTTAGCCAATTTCGCTATCAATTTAATTGAATGGCTCGGTGAGAGCCTGTCTTGACTTATCCTGAAAAAAATACAGACAGAACATATTTGAATATGCCATATATGAGGCGGGAAAAGCTTACGCTAGATAGAAAGATTTTATAAAAGTCTGCGACGTATGCAAGTATGCGAGTATCTTAACGGGACAGTTTCTCTCGATTAAACTTGATTGCGGGACCACTTTATTCTCCGCGAAACGTTTAATTGTACAGTCTGACGGTATTGCACGCAAGAAGTACAATTTATTTACGTTTATCCTTATTACGTCTCCCGAGCGCTACCCGATTTCAATTGCCTTCCTATTCCATAATCAATAAGGATAAGGAAGCTCCTCGTTCAGTACGACAATAAATCGGATCCGTGTGTAATTTCGCAGGCTCTCTGCCGGGGCCCAATGAGAGGCACTTGATATTGAATTATGAATGCGTCACAAGCGCGTGATGGGGGAGGCGACGTGATGAGCCGGCGATGTCAATGGGGCTGGCGGGAGGGAAACGAGGGCTCGCGCGCTCGTACGGGGCGTGCCGCAACCGATACCGCATCGTAGGTATTATAAGTTCAGTCGAATCCTTCGTGGGAATGAGCGGCTTGCGCCCGCGAGACTCACCTTTGCATTACTACTAGCTCGTCCCCGAGCGTAATCTCTAAGCTCCTAAAAGGTATTCGCCCCTTTCAGCCCGACCCGCCGCTCCAGTCGCTGCTCCCTTATAGACTGCGCCCGCGTCTATACTTTCTCTCTTTCTCTCTCTCTCTCTCTCTTCCTCTCAACCCGCCGACCTCGAACTTGGCGTTATCGAGGGAGGCGACCGAGAGATAAGACGCCTTCCGTGGAAAAACCAAAGTTCTTCGAATCATATCGGGCGTGATTCGTAACGCTGTGTTTCTGCGTAGAACAAAAGAGCTACATCGCGAGCGAATTCAATTGTGTGGGATATAAATTTTCCAATTTAGGGTCGGTGCATTATTTGTGGCCACTTTAAGGATTTTCAAAGATATACGCGTTTCAATTAAATTCTTTTCGTTATCTAATATCTTTAACTACTTTAATATATTGTTAATATATTGTTCTTTAATATATTATTAAGAATCCTATCTTAAAAAAGCCGTGTTACCGATTTTACTGTTGCCGCTTTTCTGCGATGCTGATTGGTTCTCTCGCTTGGCTTATTTCGTATTGCGAGAGTAACTGTTATTAAATTTTGACAGATGTTAAATAGATTATGTAAGTGTAAAAGTGATACGCAAGTACATATAAGTTAGTTTGTCAGTTATCGAAAGTGTTTGTAAAGTGGTTTACTATCAGATATACGCATGTAAGTGAAAAATAAAAAAGAATGAAAAATTAAAACATGAACGAGCAAAATAAAATGCTTCGTAACGTCATAAATAATTATAACCAAGTTCATAACAAAACAGATAAAGGTCTGTGAAACAGAGAAAGACACTCTGGAATAAAATGAAATTGATTTTGGACGAAATCAAAAAGCAAAAGGGCATCATGACACACGACATCGAACCAGTCCGAATCAAACGAAAGGAGAATGCGAAAGCACAATAACGAGAGAGTGAGATTATTAGAATGCATGAATTATAACACGAGAAAGTATGTAAAGCCGGGTACTCATTACAACTGTGTAACATGCCACGCAACAGTTACTGTAACCATATTTTTCTAATGAGTACGTCTTGAACTCCGTTGCTGCAACCGTTCTCCGTGAAGCGACCTATGTTCCATCTGACTGTCGGTATTTCGACGAACACAAAGCGGCGCGCAGTCTGTTGACGTCGTTCGACACGTATCATAGTATGGAAGCGCAGTCATAGTGGATTGAAAAATCTTGCTTAATGAAATTATATTGCAATTTAGTATTGCAGTGGCGCTGTGGCAGCTTTCTGATTCTAATAATTTCGAAAGAAATTTAAAAGCTGATACTTCGAAAGAAATTACAAATAGTTCCATAATTCGTTGTGAAAACGTGCAACCAAGTCTAATGGATTAGTAGTCACAAGTGCTACATATATACTATTAGATTATCTTATTGAAGATTACAAACGTACTCGTCGTTGGTGGAAAGCTGAATTTGATAAAAAAAAGGGGAATTCCAATTTACTTTTGGATTTAAAATCTCGCAAGAAATAAGTGGACAATTTAAAAATTTTACTCGTATGTGATCGACTGACTTTGAATATTTGTTAAATTTGGTGGGACCAAAAATACAAACAATAGATATGAAGTTTAGAAAAGCTATATCAGTTCAAGATAAATTAGCTCTTATTTTGAGATTTTTAGCCACCGGAGACAGTTTCACAAGCATGCAATATCTCTTCAGAATATCGAAACAAGTCATTAGTAAATTTGTACCACAAGTCTGTGAAGCAATCATCAGTAAAATTAAAAGACAATATCAAGTTGTCATTATAATTTTATTGTATTAAAACATAAGATAATACATAAAAGCATTTCTTAATAGCATTTTATGATATAATATATTTCTTAATAATACTTAGAGGAAATTTAGTTTTAATAATGGAAAATGTATTTATACACGTAAACAGCGAAACATTAATTGTGTTCATTATCATCGAAATCATTAGAGTTACTGCGTGAAGAATGTTGTGATGAAGACTGTGTAGACTGAGTTGATTGTGTAGACTGATTGTGAGTTGATTGATTAGGAGGTACAGGCGTCTCTGATAATCTGACAGGGGGGTTTACAAAAGTATTTTGAGACTCAAGAATTGTATGATTTTCAGAAAATGCATGAACTGATTGAGGCATTGGAATTGAATAACCCGATTGAGGAATAGGAGTTGTTAAATGTCTGAATTGAGTCATATGAGTTAAACGATTAGATTGAGGCATAGTAGCTGCATTAGTTGATTGAGCATTGCACTCATAATTCTGATAGTAGCCACCATCATCTGCTTTAAAAATTACTTCGCAAATAGCTCGTTGCACTTTATTTTTTGTATGCTCATTGTACTTTTTCATTTTGTTTTCTACAAAAGAAACGAAAGTTTTTATTTCGTTTGTTTCATTGCTTGACCTCGCTGATGTCGAAGTCGACATAATTATTTCTTGGTCTTCTTTCGGAACTTTTTTTGGTGGTATTGTTTCTTTTATTGTTTCTTCTGTATTTGTGCCATCCCGTGCCTCGACATTATCATCCTTGTCCTTATCAAGTGTCAACTAAAAATAACAAGATAATAATACAGTGTAAAATAAAATAATATTGCAAAATTTATATTACAGATTCCAAACAATCCACAAGACTGGAAAATAATTTTTGAAGATTTCAATCGTTTGTAGAACTTTCCTCATTGCGTAGGTGCAATGGACGAAAAGCATATAATCATACAAGCACCTTTCATTAGTGGGTCAGAATTTCATAACTATAAATCTACATTCAGTATAGTTTTATTTGCTATAGTGGATGCAAATTACAATTTTTTATTTGCGGATGTTGGCTGTCAAGGAAGAATCTCAGACGAAGAAGTATTTAAAAATAGTCTTTATGAAATGATTGAAAATGGGAGTCTTCAATTGCCAGAACAATTGAACCTTTACAAGATCGAAACAAAGCATTGCCCTATTTTATTCTTCGCGATTCTGCATTTCCTTTACTTGAAAATGTCATGAAACCTTATCCTGAACAAATATATGCTATAAGATCGATAGAAAGAACTTTTAATTATCGCCTGATTGTGAGTAGAGCACGGCGGGTTGTGGAAAACGTTTTCGGGATTATGGCGTCAGTTTTTAGAGTTTTAAAAAACCTATGCTTATTGAACTAGATAAAGCATAAATTGTAGTGTTAGCGATAGCACATTTGAATAATTTTTTAAGAAAGATTTCTTCTACTTTTTATATATCTCTTACTTCTCTTAATACTGAGATAAACGATCAGTTAAAAGAAACTATCATAATGATGACATGACGTCATTTCGTTCTTTAAGAAATGTACCCCGCATTTCTCCAATAAGATTTAAAGAATTTCGAAATGAGCTGGCAGACTATTTCATGAGAGAAGGAAGAGTATCATGGCAAAAAGAATATCCATAAATATTACTTACTATATCAATTCGTTTTCGTCGTTTTATTCGTCTTCGCGGTTTATCTATTATGAATGAAAGAGCATCAAATGCGAACCACTGGCTGCGATATATTTCTGATGTTTCTGTTATTCCTGTGTAAAAAAAATTGTTTTTATTTTATTGTATTATTATATGTATACATTTTTGTATTTGATTATATTTGATAATATTTAATTTGTGTTAAATAAGTTAAACAAAAATGTTAAAAGAGAAAAAAATTTTAATATAAGCTAAATATGTTCGTATTAAAAGATAGAGTACATTAGTAAGAAGTAAATATTATATAAATATAAATAGTATATAAGAGTAAAAATATATAATATAGTATATAAATAAAAAATTGAATGTAAATTGAAGAAGAATGTAAATTAAAAAGCTAAATTTGTAAAAGAACTTACTTTTTCCAGTTCCTTGACTTTTTCTTATTTTTGCTTTTTCTCTTCTAAAAGATGATAATAAAGTGATTATTTTGTTTTTACATATATCATCTGATAAATCCATAGCAATTCCAATTTCTCGCCAAGCACCCGCTTTTAAATGTGTTTTATAGTAATTTGGATCAGAAGGGTCCCATAGTAATGTAGAATTACGATATAATTCAATTAAGGCAATCTTCATCAGTCCACTCCATTATTGCGTGTTTGCACATAAATCGTATCGAACGATGTCAACAAACAGACTGCGCGCCGCTTTGTGTTCGTCGAAATACCGACAGCCAGATGGAACATCGGTTACTTCACGGAGAACGATTACAGCAACGGAGTTTAAGATGTACTAGAGATGTGCGAATCAAAGATTTTTTATGTCGAATCGAATCGAATCGAATTTTATTTCCTACTTCGAATCCGAATCGAATCGAATCGACAAAATTTCCTCGAATCGAAGCGAATCGAATCGAATCGAATCGAATCATTAAAACTATTTATAGTAATTAAAATTACATGATAATTAAAAATAAAAACAATAGATCTATTTTATTATCAATATTTATACGTTTTACTTATTCTTAACATTATTTTAATTTTTATACGCATATAATTAAACTTTATAATTTAATAACTTTTACAATTTGATACAATCATAGTTAAAAAACTTATTCATAAATCATATATATTATATTTTAAATTATATGTTTTTATACATATATTTCCATAAATAAAATTTAAAAAGTTTATAAAGAATTGACAAAATGTAATGTAAATACTATACTGTTTAGGCGACTAAAGTCTAGATTAGGTTAGTCTTGCTCTGCTACACATCCTGATTGGCTCTTATAATTGTAAGGGGACTTGTACAATGATCATAAGTTGTCAATTGTGATTTGCGACAGCTAATTAGCGTAAAATTTTTTGACGTAATTTTAATAATATATATGATTCATATTCGAACCATTTAGATTCGAAATTTTCGAATAGTTTAAATTCGAATCGTAAAAATTCAAACTCGAATCGAATCGAATCTTACTTGATTCGATTCAATTCGAATTCGAATAATTCGGAATCGAATCAAGTACACATCTCTATTCGGAACACACTGCATCTTTTGTTGTTTTCTGTTGCGGAATGCGTTGTATTTGCTAAAGTGCCAATAATTTTTGAAACGCAGTTGACGTGGCAACAAAATTCGATCAAATATTGCTGTTACGTTTGCCACGTCCTCCCAAGCTCTAAGCCATGCACCCTCCACGATAATAGCTTTTCCTTCCACTAAATTCTTTTCTTTTTTCTGATATAATTATCATTTTCTTATTTTATACATCAAGGAACTCAGCGCGTTAAATACATATATGGGTCATTTCATGTGAAATCGCACCCCCCTCTGCCCAAAATTTGTCGCGGTCTACAGAGTTTTGTCTGGGCTCAAATTTTAGCTATTTTTATATAGAATCGAATGCTGTCTGGTGAATTTCACCAAATTCAAAATGGCGGCCATGGCGACGCTATTTCTGCAAACACCATTAAACCAAAATTTACAAGAAATCATCTTTCATGAATTACACGAACATGTGAAAGTTCCAGATCACGAATTACGTCATTCGATAAGCAGGATATTCATATTTTAGAAACGTTTCTATTAGTTCCAGTTATTTCATGAATGAGGCCCTCCTCATCATTAGAAAATCTCTTTATCAACAGTGGTACTGTTTGCAAAAATAACGTCGCCGTGGCCGCCATTTTGAATTTGGTGAAATTCACTAGACAGTATTCGATTCTATATAAAAATAGCTAGAATTTGAGCCCAGACAGAATGTAGACCGCGACAAAGTTTAGGCAGAGGGGGGTGCGATTTTACATGGAATGACCCATATGCATATGCGAATGCATATATGCTAGTTTATAAGATTAATATTAATGCAAATAACGCGACGCAGTATTCTATAAGTAAAACTGTACAAATTATTACCGATAATTGTTGTATAAAAGTTTAGAATTGAGTTCAACCACACGATTATTAAAATTTTGCGAAATACTATCGACACTCTCGCGAGCTTACCATCAAGCGTATTCTGTAAAATTAAATCAGGCACAATTCATTTACTTATCAACATAAAATCATTTCTTACTTTACAAATTATGTTTGTAACATTTTTTCACGCTTCTCTCGCATTAAAGAATATTCTTATTTAAATCTTTTCATTATTCTCGCAAAAACTAACACTCCTCCTCCTTCCGCCGCTTCCTTAAAGAGACTGAGCGCTGTAAAAACGGCGAACTAACATTTCCAAATTCCATCTACAATAAACTCTCCTTTACAAAGTGAGACTGAGCGCTACCATATAAGGAGCGAACCGATCCTCACTATTTCATTCAAAATCCGTCACTCCTAAAATAGAATAGTAAATTTAATTTTTATTCTGCTTAAGCTTAATTTTGCTATTTTCTTTCTTTCTCTTTTCTTCTCATCTCACAAAATGGATAGACTGACGACTAAACCAGAATGGCTCGCCGAGGATGCGCTTCGGGCCGTAGGAATCAACTCCAACGAATAAAAAAAGCATTATTCGAGCACAAAGAATTTGATCCCTCTGTGTTTGACAGAGTTGTACCCGTAGTAAAACCTCCTCGCGCTCCGACTTACAGGAATTACGCGCAACCTAAACTTGAGGAGCCGCTTCAGGACAAGGAGAAAACAATTACTCTTGCACCGAAGGAAACCAGTACCATCACACCCGTACACACACACACACACACACACACACACACGCGCGCGACCGGCAAACACACACATAGTCACACCTGCGCTCATTAAAGGGACCACCAGGCGCGTCCCGCTGCTTCCGACGTGGCCCCTACACGAAAGCCGACTCGTCCGATGCCGGTGTCGGCATACACTCGAAAACGCGTTGAGCCGGCGACAGAAATACAAACCCCGAAGCCGACCATAATAGGAAACGTTCGCGTAAAAATGAACCTACAAAATGACGGGATCTTTATAATCAAAAAACGAACTCACGTATAAGTTCAAATACCTACTCAAATCGTAACAATTGCTAATAAATTAATATTAGTCGTATCTTCATTAAGCTCATATTTTTAGTCGGCAAAGTTTGCTACATTTCTGTTGGTATTTTATCAATAGCATTATATATGTAATTACATTTTGCATCAAACATGTAGCTTTTTTACCAAAAATTTATAACGGTTACTTTGCAGAATTGTTCTTGATTTGGCTATCCAGGATCTTGCCTTTTCGCTTCGACCGAATTTTCGATGGCATACCTCTTTTCTTTTCGACTGAAACGTCAACATAATAAGGCTGAGAAATGAAGTACCTAGCGAGTTGATTTGAAATAGTAACGTAATTTTACAAAATGCTACATTTATTTACTCGCTAACATGCTACACGTATTTACAGGATAAACTAATCAACGAATAAGAGTAAACACAATTTTTTCGCTGCAAAATGATATGACTTGAAGCACATTGCTATTAAATATTCTCGAACTTAAGAAATTAGGCTTAAAGAGCAATTATCGCTGGCCTTGCCGGCCTGATAAACACGAACGAAACAAACATCAATAGTTGCTGTTTTGCAAGGCCTTCGTTTTGAATTTAATATCCTACATTAGGTATAACGGGCTAATTGGACTTGGATTATAAGATTTTTCAAGGTTATGTCAAAAACCTGACGTGATGGAGTAAAATGGACTTCGGATTCGGTTTCAGCGACCCCAAAAACATATAATAAACATGGTCTGACCCCCAGGTCAGAAAATAATTTTTTTGTGTGGCTGTGTAATTAACTTATTTCATTAATAATAACGTTCATAATTTAACAAATCTTACTTAAAACTTACTTATCCTGTCAGACTTCTTTTACGAAAGACAATAGACCTATATATATTAAAATACAAAATGTGTATATGCGTTAAGAATGCACAAAGCACTTTTATTTCATTCAAAAATCTTAAACAAAATTTTTCTCATACATTAATACATATAAATAATAAAACTTATTCAAAATATTTAAAACTATCTCTTTACAAAAGGTAATATTATTACAAAATTCGTATTACTGTGTTACTAAGAATATACATGTCTTTACCAATTGTATGCATTTTTATATTTTTAAACTTGCTTCTACGTATATTAAATACAATATGTCAAACGCTAATATATATTAAAAAACAGAACATAATTAACATTTCGAACAAATAAATAACTTACACAAAAAAAATTCGATCTGTACCTCTATAAATATTCTGTTACTACCGTGGTTAAAGACTGAAAAGAGGTACTCACAACGTTGCAAATATAAAGATGACTTTAATAATAATATGAGAAATGCGTTACAGGTAACAATACAATACATAGACAGTTCGAGTAGTAAGTAAGTTCGAAGAGGCGCGATTCTAGCGCCACCGGTTCACCGAGTACGTACGAGTCTGTTCGGTAAATGGAGGCTCCTCTCTAGACATAAAATCGCGAATACAACATATTCCTTCTCATGATTAATTTCTTTGCATGAATTTATATATTACATAACTTACTAAATTTACTAAATTTCGTTTGATCATGTTTCATGAAATTTGACCGTTTATTAACATTGAAAGTGACTGCTTTTTGTTAAATCTATAATATTTTTAATTTAAAAAGCAATAAAGAAAATTTATGAATTTTTTGTGTATGTTGAGTGACTGCTGTTTAAACTTAGGCTTATGAAACTTTTAAGATTAATAATTATTAATCTTTTCTTAATTATAATTAATTATAATTAATCTAATCTATATCGGAAACTATATATTAACAGAAAAGTTAATCTTAAACACGTGGCAAGGGATTAAAATTCACTCATGCATTCCATAGGAGTTAAGATTTCTTAAAAAAAAGTATGCGTATCATTTTTAAATTACCCGCAATTAATTATAAAAATGCACTATACTTTTTCATTAAACACTTGTTGTCAAACTGTCGTTTAATCCTTTTCGATGCCATGAAGCGACTAAAATTTGAATTATAAACAGGAGATATCTTAATATTTCGTGTAAATTTAAAACGAACGGCCATTTCCTTGAGATACAAGCAAACGAAATGAAATTTGACGGTAAACTTGTCGTCCGTTTAAGAGATAGAAATATAGTTTAAATTAAATCTTTGTATATTTCTATATTGCATGCGTATACAAACACATATGTATTACCTCGCCCTCCTAATTATCTTTGAGATAAAGCAGGGACCATGTATCCGGTTATTGTTCAGTGAATTAATCTCTCACGCAAAACGGCCGTTTGATTAGTTGTGATGAAGCGATTTATCCGAATGACATTACATAACTTTTTCCTTCGTAGACAAAATAGTGATCGTACATATGTGC
This sequence comes from Tetramorium simillimum, assembly GCA_011636635.1. Lineage (NCBI taxonomy): Eukaryota > Metazoa > Arthropoda > Insecta > Hymenoptera > Formicidae > Tetramorium > Tetramorium simillimum. The sequence goes on from VBVQ01003825.1 coordinate 13,496, forward strand.
TTCAATACCGCAAACAAGTCCAAGTCCCGTAAATCGACTTATTTGCGGTATTGAAGAAAGCGGAAGGGTACACTTTGAAAAATCCTCGATAAAACGCTCTTGGCCGTGAAACGACGAATAAGGCGTTCTCCACGATGTATCGTTCTGCTTCTTTTCATATACGGCTTTTATCCCAGTTAACTTATTGCACTCTACCATGGGCTATTACCGTGAATGGGACCGTTTGAGTGATCCACTTCGCAGATAAGTTTCATAGCTCGCTCTCTTTCCAGGGCATTCCATAGCACATAAAAGTGTTCAGTCCCGGACACATTACACGGTAGAAACCATATAAACTGTGACGTAACTTTGTCCGTCACAAGGGCCCGCCTGACCGAGGGGGACGTGGAGAAGTCGAGCTCGCTCTCGCGGAGGCGAGGGGAGCGTCGATTTTAGTATACTCTGTTCTCTCTGTTGTCGTCCGTCCCGCCTTACTTGTTTTCCTTACATATTGTAGGGCATCAATGAAAATTTATATGTGCCGGAGTGGTCGGTCGAGGAGTCACGACCGGAAGATGGGAAACTACTGGGAGCAGCGGTGAGCGAGGGGGGCGAGCCGGCGGAAGACGGGACGTGCCGCGGGGCCGCGGGCCTCTCCCCTTTCTAACGCCCGGCGACCGCGAGGGTCCGGCAACGTGAGGAGCGGCGGGTCACCCCCGGAGGACGCTCCGGACTGACCCAGGGGACTAGAGCGAGGCCGTCGTCGAGGGAAAAGGCCGCGACCGGGCAGATGGGCCCTGACCTGGTCAGCCGGGGAAACCACGTCGCGGAAGGGCCTTCCGGACGACCCGCGAGACGCGGAATACGAAGAACGGCCCCAAGGAAGGAGATTATACCGCCCTTATCGACCGGATCCGAGGGTCAACCGCGCGAGCGATCGATCGATCGATTTCGAATAGATTTTTCGCCGGAAGAGGCGCGACAGGAAGGGGGGGCCCCGACGAGATCCCGCGAGCGCGCCGAAACTGCACTGTCGTGCGAGCGGCCGAGGAAAGCGGAGCGAGCGCAACCTCGGAAGACCCCGCATCGCCCTGAGCCAGAGTGTCGAAGTCTGAAGAGACGGGCCAAGGAGGACCCCAGAGGCGATAGCGATATGTAAGACCACCACTCCGGGACATAACGTGTACAGGGCGAGACCGGGTGGGCGACCTCCAACACGTTCTGCGAATGGAACGTCGAGTAACGTCCTTGGCGAGGGTGAGGATCGGTAGGGCGATCCCTTTATTCCGCGTGGAGGCACGCCGCCCGGGCTCGTCGGGGAGAATTTAGCGAGACCTCTCGCATCCGCGACGAAATTCGCCGACAGTCCTATTGTAAATACCGTATCCGATCGGGATTTTTGTGGAACATGTAGTCGCGGCCGGGTTGTGCCGTAAAGCAGGGAGACTGAAGGGTGTGCGAACCCTCCGCGGACTCGTATTGAGCTGTAAATTAACGCGCGAAAGAGTTGTAAACTGGAATTAATCGCGGGATCACGCGTTTCTGTTCGAGAAAGCCGCTCGTCGGGAGCCAGCGTGGCTCGTTTTGAGATCTTGTAATATCGAAAATATACTCTCTCTGTTTTTGTTGCAAGGATCGTACTTTTATTGAATGCGTAGCGCTTGCCTCTCTCCCGAAACCCGCCTCCCCCGCTCCGGGAGAAAAATTAATAGAGCTTGGTAAAATTCTTGTTTCGTGCGGCGCGTAATTTCCGCGCCTGGCGCCCAACTTTCGTGGATGTTAGAAAGGGAATATCGCGTTAATAAATCTGGGCGGACTTCGAGGGTCAGGCGGGCCCTCGAATCTCACGTCGCAAAACGTATTTGTTCAAATCAAAATTCTGTGACGTTTATTTGGTCTAAATATATGAACTAGATTATTTGATCTACTTACTGTGCGACTGTGTCTGTACGAGCGGCGCGATTAGCCTGCGCATGCATCGTGGCAGTAACAAGTGTATATGGCCGAGTACAGGAAGCGTACGGTGTCATGAGGCCCGGTTACGCACTGACTTCATGTAGTATTTAGTGGTATAGTAGCAATAGATAATTAGTTGAAATGATACGCCTCGTGTTTTTCTCAACCCTCTACCCTAATACATCACACGTTTCAAACCAGTCAAAATTTGTGGTGTACGTTTCGTCATAACAAAACGTTTCATACAAATCTATTACAGGATAGTTGACAAAAGAGGGCTCCCTTTTCGACGGATCATCCGATAGAGATCTTATCCAGCTGTTGAAAGAAAAGAACGCCAGGTTTTTATCCTTAAGCATAAATGCCGAAATTAGTCAAAGGTGGAAGAGTACAGATGGTAATGGCTGTTAGAAAGATGAAATTTCGATCAAAGGACTTGCAAGAGTTCCTTCATATCTTCTATCATCTCGCCGGAAGTGACGTTCTGAAAAGAATCAAATATTTAATGAAAATAAATTGTACTTCATAAATGCAAGTACAAGTTAGTATTAATACTTATACAACTGTGCCAATGAGAATGACGACACGGTTGGAAATGGTATTAATTTTTCTCAAAGCCCGAACACAGCCGGATATACACAGTCCAGAATGTAATGCTAAGCTATCTGCAAAATGAAATAATGAAATCCACAATTTTGATCTTAACTAGAAACATATTTACTTTTTATTTTGAAAGTTATCGTATTTTAACTTTCCTATTGCGTATTTAATATTGCGACTACTTTAACAAAGTAATAATAATTTTAATTAAATAAGAAACAATGTTGCTTTTTCTAAGTGAAAAAGAATTACAACGAAGTCAACGCGTGGATTTCAATGTAATGTTCAGGACGCTAAAAACTCTATAAAGAAAATTTTTGTCGTACCCTTGTATCTCAAAATAGGAAGATAAAGATTTTGTATTGCAAGTTGCAAAAAAAAGTCTCCAAGTAATTGTCGGCCGTTTGCGATGGGTTCATATATATTTTCCTGTTATAATAATAATATAATACATTAAATTAAACTAATATTTTTCAAAAAGTTTCATTTGACACACTTCAAACTTCAATTTTACACTCACATATTTTTTCAATGTATTTGTTTCTATTACTATCGGATGATGATATTCCTGTTCACACAAGTAATTACGTTTATAAGCGCCATCTAAAGTAAATCAATTTATTTAAAAAACATCTTTTTTATAAAACACAATCGCCGATTCTAAATGACTAAACTTGTATGAGAATGAAATTAAAACAAAATTGTTAATTGTGAAGTATAGGGTCGTAACAATGCCCGCTCGGGATCGTTACTAACTGGCTGGCGACTATCAGTCGGCCACCGCCCGACCGGCCATCCGTCCGGGCGGGGATGCGAGGTGCATTGCGCCCCAAACCTTTTAAGAGAAATCAAAACATAATTCACAGGATTTAAAACGCCGGGATAATAAGGTGTAAAGCCATCGTGGCACGAGCACCGCCGCACAGTGATCCCAAATCGATTTTAGCCGGCCAAAAATGAAAAAAATAAAATTAAAAATTATTATCAAACATATATTTTTCCTGTTTCATAATAAACAAATGTACAGATAAATAAAAGTTTTAATGAAACATACCATTGTTTAATAGAAATATTCACGCTGAAACTCAGCTTATTACATGCATAGCATAACAT
>VBVQ01003826.1:0-17113 GCA_011636635.1 Tetramorium simillimum
CTCGCACAGATCTTGGCCACACTTTCGGATCATGGAAAACATAGGCCATTCCCCCTCCAGGTATATATGCTCTAAGTTAAGACCAAGGTCCGTAGATGGACGACGAGAGGGGAAGTAAGGTCATGTAGCGCGTATTTATCACATACCCCAACATGGCGGTATATGGCCAATTGGCCAATGGCTATGCTTCCTTATGTTAACTCACTCACACAACTACTCTATTCTTCTCGCACAACACACACTCACACATACTTCGAAACTCCAAAATGGGCGCTCATGAGATGACCTTACTTCCCCTCCCGTCGTCCATCTACAGACCTTGCTTAAGACTTGAAATAAGAACTGACTGTAAATACGGGCCTATGAATACCGCCCAATGGACAATTGAAATCCATATATAATTTTTTAAAAGTGCGCTTAGGAATGCTAAAGATGAAATTTTTTGTTTTAATTTTTTTCAAGTTGGACAAAAAACGATATTTTAATGGACAAATGTAGATTGTGGAGAAATGTAAATTGTGGCTCAAACGTCATACAAATTTTGTAAAAATCCATACTTTGTTGACCAATGAAATTACAAATATCCAAGTAAGGCTGCGGTCGGAAACTTTACTCGAATGCCTTCGTGTATCCTTGTTTAACATTTGGGTAAACAACAAAGATAACATGATACACAGAGGCACACGAGTGATGTTTTTGAACGCAGCTTAAATCTGCTTATTTTTCATATTTTGTATATATGAAAAATATATAGAGAAGAAATATATAAGAAAACATATAAGAAAATGTTGAAGTCGTAAAAAAATAAAAAAGTAATATATGAATAAAAATCTGTGAGACACAAAAAGCTCAAGAATTCCGTTCGGACGACGTCGCGCTGCCGCCTGAAGCGCGCGCCGGAAGAATTTCAGCCAATCGCGGCGTCGCGCCACGGTCTGGCTGATCGTAGCAACATGGCGTCTCTCGCATTGGACACGGACGCATCGGACGGGATCGGATCGCGGTGATCCGATTTTCTCGCTCGTCACACTGCCGCGAGTGGCCCGAGCCGCTCGTTTTGCGATTCTGTTTGCGCGCGTGCGACCCCGGGAAGCGATTTCATTCTCGCGCGTCGTCTCGCGAACGCTCGTCGCCCCGTCGTCAAGCGCCTCGCGTCGGAAGTCGCGTGCGTGTGTGTGTGCGTTGTACGTGTCGCGTCGCGTTGCCGTGGTGTTGTGTTGCGTTCCGCGTGCCTGCGTGCGTGGGTGCGTGCGTGCTTGTGTCGCGCGCTCCGCGGAGGCGCAGGCCACCATCCCGCGACCCCGTCGCGCCGTCGTCTCGTCGCGCGACGTGCAAAACAAACGCGTGCCGTAGCGAGCGACGATCGAACCCGGTGGGGGGCCCGGGGAAGTGAAGCAACGCCGCGGAAGCGAGAGAGACGGACGCGGGAAGGTGTCGCGAGCGACGGAATTCGGTGTCGGCGTGATCGATATGACACCCGCGTAGCACGCGCGATCATGGGTCGCCGTTCTGCCCGAGGACCGTCGCCGTCGTCCTCAGCCTCAGCGCTGCTCGCAGTAAACCCGACGGATCGCGACGATCCGGCCGAGACGGAGGAAGTGTGAACGAGGGAGCGGCGCGCGCGCTCCGTCCACGTACATATCGTCATAACTCTGGTGGAACTTCTCGGAAAAGGAAAAAAAAAAGAAAGGAGGGTGGCAAAAAGTGGCAAGAAGTGGCCGACGGCGATCGGACGTTGGCGACCGAGGCGGTGGGATATTCTCGAGCGTGCCGAGTCGCCGTTGCGACTCTCCCCGTTGCTGGAAATCGCGCCGGAGTCCTGCTCGAATGCGGAGCGTGCCACGATGGTGATACGGTAAATCAACCCTGCCATTTGTCCTCGGTAGCCTTCCCAAAACTGGCGGAATGAGAGTGTGCGCGCGCGAGAGAGAGAACGAGGATGAAGGGGGGGGGGATAAGGGAGCACCCTTTTCCCCGCGCGCGCGGTCGATAGTACTGCACGAGACAAATCGTGTCACACCGATCGACGTGCCGCAGTGCGATTTCCCTATCTGCGGCCGATACTGCGTCGTTGGCGCGCGTACAAATGAAAACGTGCGGGCTCCTGGTAGAACCCGAAATAGCCCCGTTGAAGTAGAAGCGCCGCGGAGCGATCGCCTCGTTCACCTGTTAAAGGATATTTAGGACACGTTTGAGAGAGCGGTGCGCACGGTGACGCGGGGATCTCTCGAAAACAAAGGCACCTGCGCCCGACGGCAAGAGAGGTCGATTGGGAGCGATTATTTGAGCGTAAACGTGGCGAAGGACTGTCGCGTAGAGCCGTTAATTGTTATCATTCGAGCGTGACTAATTCGTCAGAAACGTTTGTCGCGGCGAAGGTTTCCCCCTTGTTTTTGTGCCGCTCGTTGAATTGGTATTCTTGAAAAACAGGTATTTGCGTACGCGAACGCCTGGCTTGCAAAAGTACGAATAAATCAATTTAGCAAGCGACACAAAAACAAGAGGACGGTCACACGTACCCACCTGTGTGCGTTGGATATTTACCAAACACACACGCTCATAGAGATTTCCTCGTCGCGTCGCAGTAACGTTATCTCTCGGAGACACGCAGACAATGGTGCAAATGATACCGCTTTTCCTTTCTTCTCATCCTCGACCGCCCGTTCGTCTTTAGTTCTCTCCTCTCTGCGCGATCATCAAGCAGCGTGGTTCCGCCAGCTCGTTTAATATTTGGAAAGCCGTCCTCTCGGTCACGCTCGTCGCACACTCTCTTCCTGCTCCGCGACCTTGCTTTTCTCCTCTTCCGCGAGAGTAGTTCTTGCTCCGTTTTGAAGGCGTCAGGTAATCTGAAAGGTGCATAACGCCGTAATTCAAGCAGATACAATTCCCGGATTCGATAAATACGCGAGAAAATTTCGCGAGGTAGAAGAAAAAAAGTCATTTTTATCTGTCGCACTCGGAAACTCGGACTCGATAAAATTACACGTTGAGAGTTTTGTTGTCCAATGGTGAAGGAAACGCGAGAAGATCCTGCCTAAAACTCGTGGACGAGCGCGGTTGTCGTTTTATTCGCGAGTACGACGAAACGTAAATCTTTTTAGGTCATCGGCAATGTAGCTTGGCACGGCACTGTCCAAGTGGTTGCGAAAGACCTGTGTTTGTCCCTGCGTGCGATAAGCGTATTTTGATCGTAGTTTGAATATCTGCTGACACTCCATTCTTCGTGATGACTCGTGCGCGGACGCTAATTGCCCGCTATTGTTGAAACCGAAAGTTACCGCGCGGCGTGACATTATTCTCTGAACAGCATTGTCGAACCTGCCGCGAAGCAAAGTAACGCATTAAAAAACAGTGAGGAGCTTTAAAATCGCTATTTTCGTAAATCGATTGATTCTATTAATGAAATCATCTGATTGAAAAATCTCAATCGCTATTGTAAAGGAGTTGTTGGTTCGTGTAGTCCCACGTTATCTTTTGTGTGCAATTAACGTGCCTTAGATAAGTCGAAGGAAATGTCTAAACGGGCTTTTCTGTGTACTTGTTAGCAGCATGCTGGTTGTATGTGTTATGTGTGAGAAGCTTGACATTCTTCATTTCACAAATTATTACTGAACTTTATTTTGAATAGAACTATGCGTTGTGTAGTATTTTCATAACACGTGTAAATGTGTACAATTGAGTTATTGTAAACAGCAGTCGTAATAGCCCATTTGTGTGTAGGTGTCCATAGAGAAAATTTGAGGATGATTCATAGGAGTACCCGTATACAATTTATATCGTCATAAAAGATCTGATTTAATAATAAACTTGAATGAAAGAAATGCAAAACGGCAGTATCAACCGCGAATTTTTTGACACACCAAAATTAATTTAATGTTTAGACTATATTTGCTCGCCGAAGCGTATCTGACATTAAAATTAAAAGTAAAAAGATCGCGGAAGAGTTAAGAGAGTTGAAGCAGAGATCCACTTTGTTAACAATAGCAGTTACGAGGCAAAGACGGGCGACTATATATGCGCGCACTTTCACGGAATATGGAAAATTTGATTACGCAAAAAGTTGCGATGGCAACTCACCTGGCGAACAGATAGAAAAGAGAGTTCTCGATTAATTATGATCTTTATATTTAATGTTTCTCATTGCAGATCATAATTACCAATTCGCAGCTTGCCGCGTGCAAATGCAATTGCTCAGATTTGTCTGCAACCGCGGAAGATCCTTAAGACTGCCCGTCCTTACCCTTTCAAGTACCATGTGGAAGTAGTAGTCTATAAATCCCACTGAAAGGAGGATGCCAGTAACTAAACGCATTCCATACCCTTCGCGGTAAGTAAGCCTACGGTTTACATATTACGTAATGTAAGCCACGAAAAACTATCTTCTCTATCACGTACGGCTTTGTGTTCAGATGCGATTTGGATTTTCTTATAGAACGCACCGTTTGTAAGAAACACGAAGCGTGCCGTCACGTTTGTGCGTGAAAACGAAAATAAGCGCTTTTGTAAAGAACTTATTTTGTAGAGAATAAAGTAACGAGACAGATTGGCTGTACAGATATGTGACAAGGTGATGTATCAAGCGTTTCCTTTACTCGCAACGTCGGCAAACTCGAAATGCCTTGCTGCTATCTCTAAAACGATGCAATATACGAAAGAAAGCGTGCCAAATTCGTTCATCTGATTTAGCTGTTCTTAATATGCGAATATATTAACAATATTAAGTCACCTCGCTCGGCATAAAATACTTGAAATACTGAAACTTTGCTGTACAGTTTTATACACATCTTTTTGCTTTTGGGGTCAGAAAGTATTTCCAGTTACAGACATCCTTCTGTTCAACGTTTCCATAGTTATTAACATATTAATCCTATTTTAATCTCCAATGAAATCTCCTTTTCCTTGGTGATAGCTACAATTGTGCAAGATTAGGGAACCATTGAAGGAATGAATATATAATTTGTACAGTTTTAATGCAACACGTATATGATTATTCGTCCTCCATTTTACTCTTACGATCTCCTAACTAGGGCTATTATGACTGCGCATTGTTTCTATGAGAATTTATCTTTCTTCCCTGTAAATATTTAAATAAAACCAGAGTTCTCACTGCTTCATGGGCTTAATAAAATTTATAGCCACTATGTAATTGGTTATTGGTTGAATTAGTTGTTTTACAAAAAATTAACAAATATATCTCAATATCTCAATAGTTGGGTCACATTATTTTGTATAGAGTGATATGCCACTACCATCATTTCTTTCAATTATACGTATTAAAAATCAATAGAAAAACAAATTAATTACAGAAATTGTAATATTTATGAAATTATTAAATATCTCAACAAATTATACTTTACACTAGATGACAAATCCATTTCCCAATTAATTTCAAATTTTTAACAGATTTAATTTGATGCTTAATTATTATAGTCCTTAATATCGAAAAATATTTACAGTTAATATATTTTGTCAGTTTTGCTGAGAAAAAAACCAATTTCAAATTTGCACGTATCGGAGAATTTGTTTAGCATTATCAAGAATTAAAAAAAAATGGTAGTGAAAAATCACTCTATGTTTATGTACAAACGGTTTATTATACCGTGTGTTTTACATTAGATCCGACGGCGGTAGTAGCGAGAGCCCATTGCTCGTGGAAGAAGGTGAGACAGTCGGTGCACCTCACAGTCCACGCAATATACACAGTCACAGCCATTCACATGGCAATCCACACCGATCTCACAGTTATCATCATGAAAAGCCCAAACAATTAGTGAAATACGGTGAACTAGTTATACTTGGGTAAGAGAATTTCCAACAAATGAAGCAACTGAAAGAAAGCAGAAGATTAACAACTCATGAATCTTTCTGACGACTTTCACAGGTACAATGGTTACCTTCCACCTGGTGATAGGGGGAGGAGGAGAAGTAAATTCGTATTATACAAAAGACCCGTGCCAAATGGTGTTAAACGTAGCAAGCACTACATCGTTAAAACGCCCCACAGTTCTCAAGCCATCCTCAACACGAAGCAGCACTCGATTTCGTACACACTTTCCAGGACACAGGCTGTTATTGTCGAATACACGGAAGATGAAAAGACGGACATGTTTCAGGTAAACCCGAAATACTCTTATGTATACATTGTACAAAATTCTTATTGAACTTTTTATTAAGCTTTTTATCAAACCAGTGTATTCATTATATGTAATCATATTCAATGTATAAATTTAAATCTAAATTACACATTTATATATTCATAGATCGGCCGTTCGTCCGAATCGCCTATCGATTTCGTAGTAATGGATACGTGTGCGGGCGGTGGTGACGGCGGGCCTGCTAACGAAGGACGTGTCGCTCAAAGCACCATCAGCAGGTTCGCTTGTCGAATCCTGGCAGATCGATCGGACCCCAGAATTGCCAGGATCTATGCTGCGGGCTTTGATAGTTCGAGAAACATTTTTTTAGGGGTGAGATTCAAAATCTGGAATTGATTTATATCTAATTTAAAAAAATGGAAACTTTATAAATAGTCTTATGCAGGAAAAGGCAACTAAGTGGCAGGAGAATCGCGAGATTGACGGACTTACGACGAACGGAGTTTTGATAATGCATCCGCGAGGCCAGTTCTGTGGTGGCGAAGCTCAGTGCGGTTTCTGGCGGGAAGTTAGCGTGGGTGGCGGAGTTTTCTCGCTCAGAGAAAGTAGAAGCGCTCAACAGAAGGGCAACGTCGTGGAAGATGAGAGCAATGTTCTGCAAGATGGTACTCTCATCGATCTCTGTGGCGCTACTTTGCTCTGGCGATCGGCCGAAGGCCTCGCGAAATCTCCGGTAATTTACAAAAGTTTTTAGAAAGATTTATAAAATCATATTGCATAGTTTATATTGGCTAATTGCACGGTTTTTCTCACAGACGAAACAGGATCTAGAGGAATTGGTTGACGCTATAAACGCCGGCAGGCCTCAGTGTCCTGTGGGCTTAAACACATTGGTAATACCACGCAAAGCAGCTTCGGATTCGGCGCAGCAGCAGCCATACGTATACCTTAAATGCGGTCATGTACAAGGGCATCACGATTGGGGCCAGGAAAAGGATAAGGTTACGAGAAGATGTCCCATGTGCCTTGTCGCAGGGGCGGTAGTCAAATTGTCTATGGGAATAGAGCCTGCCTTTTACGTAGACTGCGGACCGCCCACTTACGCATTTAGCCCCTGTGGGCATATGGCTACAGAGAAAACTGTCAAGTTAGTAACGCACGTCAATTGCTAATTCTTTACACTTTTTAAATAAAATATAAATATACGTCAAATATGTTACTCGTTTTCCCGCGACTTTCTTATTTGCTGTTTTTCTCTGATTTGCAGATACTGGGAAAAAGTAGCCATTCCACACGGCACAAACGGCTATATCGCGATTTGTCCCTTCTGCGCGATACCGCTCGAGGGAACGCCAGGATATGTAAAACTAATTTTTCAGGATAATGTAGATTGAAGATATAAAATAATGGAAACATGTAGAAATTAATAACTTCTTAAGAAATATAAGAATTATTAAACTCAATTGAGAGACCTATATCGCATTGAATACCCACAGAAATCCCCATTACATATAAAATCGATATGATTTACTGTACAAAATTATTCGCGATTATGTAATTAATAAATTGATAAATTTATATAACAATTTTAATAGAAAAAATTTTTACCATGCTGAAAAATTTATTATTATCATATACGATTTGCTAATAGAAGTTCCGATGTTCTCAATGTAAATTTTGAAAATATATATGAAGATATCATTAAGAAATTATAAAAGATTAAACACGAGGCATATGTTTTTAATATTTTATTGCCAAAATACACGAAATGTAATGCTTACTCGTTCTCTTCCGAACGCAAGCGTGCACTGGCATTTGTTATGCGTATCGAAAGTTGTTGAGCACGCTCGACAATGGTTTTCCTTTTCTTGCTGCTAACGGCATGTGCAATCTCAGCACAGAACTTGCGATTTTGCATCATTAAAACTTCCAGTTCCTGTAAAAAAAATCAGTTTTTATATTTTATCAATACAAAGAGAATTTGCAGTTGCAAAAAATAATGTACTTCTATCTGTAGTCAGCTCGTGTAATGCTATCTACATATTATGCATTGTGATATGAAAAATCTTAAAATACATATTGTAAGAGAAATCAACACTCAAGATTTTAGTAGAATCAAAGTTAAATTATCACTCTATATAGATCCCAAGTTTATTGATTTTTAAAAACGACACTTACCTTTACGTTATGTACAAGAACTTTGCGAAAGCCAGTTGGTAGCATGTGACGTGTTTTCTTGTTGCTACCATAACCAATACTCGGCATCAAGTATTGGCCCTTGAAGCGCCTACGGACTCTGTTATCAATACCTTTCGGTTTACGCCAGTTGCGCTGCAAAAGGTATGCGATATATTTTGTAGTTACTTTTTACGCTAATAATTATCTAATATAAAAGACCATTCTCTTTTAAAACACAATAGTTTGAATAACAAGAATAAATATGTGCAATAAATATAATGTTAAACGTACAAATTACTGTATGCTATACAATGTAAGCAGTGTATAACCAAACTTTACAAACACGTTGACGCAATTCGAAGAGAAATCAAACCAAATGATATGCCTACCTTGAGTTTATTATATCTATCACTCTGATGCCTGATGAACTTCTTCGTCCTCTTCTTCACGATTTTAGGTCGGTAGACTGGTCGAATCGACATTTTGACCGTTTAGTGTATCACTGTAACAACAGACAGCAACGTAAATTACTCTGGTCATATGTTATTCCGCTTACACCTCGTAGTTAAAAATACTGCACTTTTGCAGTCCAGAAAATCGTCAACGATTAATCAATTCTCATATTATGCTCATCTCGTTGACGATTATCGTGAAAAATGCGGATTGTCCGCGTGATACATACCGCTTGCTAATATGTCCTAAACGGGAAAGACACGAAGAGGTTAGGTTTGCCTCGGCTTTCTCATGAAACACAGGAATACAGAGCGGAAACAAGCGTTTTGAAAATGTTCCCTAGAACGGAAAACGAGGGCACTTTTTGTCGAGAGAGAACCCTAAATTATTATCGAAAAATATTTTTATCTACTTAAATGAAAAATTACGTTCTTTTAAATTATTAGTTATTAAATCAAATATTTCAAAAAGTATAAAGTTAATAAAAGAATTACAAAGAAGTCATTAACATTTTCTCATTTTGTTTTAAGAAATAATTATTTATTAAGAAAATAATGCAACAAGAAAACGTCGCGAATTTTATTGAAAAATTTATCAATATCTTCAGTCCAATAAAAATTTAATTGAAAATTTAGTTCTTTTATGTTGCTCCGAGATTTAATGTTGGCGAACTTGACTAGCCAACGAGTAGCCAACTTGACCAGCACAGTAGTTAGTTCCGTGAAAGATTTCAAACAAATGTCGCGCATCGCGATGAGTCAAAAGGTAACGCGATAAATGAAAATATCCGCGCAATATCGAACAATAAACTGCTTCAGACGAAAAGAACTGCGTCGCTCTCCATCAGGTAACCGTTAAATCTGTACTCGAGAGTCCGTCGCGGCGTCATTCTCCGAAAATCAAGATGGACGAGTCCATTGTCATGTCGCGTGATCTGAGACGAGTCGGAGCACCGGCAGTTTCGCGGACATGAATTCGAAGAGCGTGTGCGACGCGCATATCACGTACAAAGTAATGCAGGATATGAAAATTAAACAATAAACGGCTTCAACTAAAAAGAGCATCGTCACTCTCCATCGGGCGAGTGTTCAATCTTTCTCCGAAAATTCGCAAAATTGAACGCGGCTGTCAGGTTGGAGTATATGTCGTATCGCCTGACCCGAGACGAGCCGAAGCCGTCCGAAACCGCCCGAAGCCGCAGCCGCTTGAGACCGGCCGAAGCTGCCCGCAGCGCCCGAGGCCGTCCGAAGTCACCCGAGGCCGCCCGAAGCGCCGGCAGTTCCGCGGACGAATTCGAAGAGTGTCTGCGGCGCGCGTATCGCGCGGAAAAAAGTGAACATATCGACGTAAAATCGGACGATAAACGGCTTCAGACGAAAAGAGCCTCGTCTCGCTTCATCGGGAGGGTTAAATTTGAACTCGAGAGTCCGTCGCGGCGACATTCTCCGAAAATTCGGCTCTAGAAACTGGATGAATCCACGGTTACGGCGTGACGCAAGATCCGAGACGGGCCGAGGTCTCTCGAAGCCGCCCGAAGCCGAAGTAGCCTCGCGAACGAATTCGAAAAGTGTGCGCGGCTCGCGTATCGTGTGAAAAGTAACGCGGAAAGTGAAGATATCGGCGCGGAATCGGACAATAAACGACTTCAGATGGAAAGAACTCTGTCGCTCCTCATCAAGTGAGTGTTAAATCTGCACTTGAGAATCCGTCGCGGCGCCATTCTCCGAAAATTCGACTCTCGAGATTGGACGAGTCCAAGAGACGTCGTAACGCAAGATACGAATACGAGACAAGCCGAGGTCTCCCGAAGCCGCCCGAAACTGAAGCCGTCTCGCGAGCGAATTCGAAAAGTGCGCGACTCGCGTTTCGTGCGGGAAATAACGCGAAAATAACGTGAAGACTCAGCCATCAGTGCAAAATCGCCTCATTAACAATTTCGCGAGAGAGCACTTGTCTCTCGTCGGAGTATAAATATTCGGTTTGTGAACTGTTCGCGACTGTGTGTGGACGTATTCCTTAAAAAAGTGACACGGGAAGGAAGAAGGAGAAAAAAACTCACCAGATCGCTAATTTTGCTACCTTCGCTTTGAATCGTCGATCCCGAACGAAATGAAAATCTGCGAAGTGCCGTGGAATCAAAAGATACTTCTCCAGACGCACTCGACACGGAATATCAGGATGAGCAGATGCAAGAAAAAAGGTAAGTCTTTTTTTTCTCAACCTTATATCGATACTTTGAACATGGCGATTGCCGAAGAAATAATAATAAAATATAGAACTGAAATATTCTTTGGCTCTCTCTCTCTCTCCCCCCTTTTTTGTAATGTAATAAATGTAGAAAAAAATGTACTTAATTACAGGAGAAAAGAAATATTTTTTATGATAAGTATGACTTGAAAATTAATTTTGTTATAATCGTTACGATTATACTTTTTATGATATTATGAACTGAAAAGTAATTTTGTTATAATCGTTACGATTATACTTTTTATGATATTATGAACTGAAAAGTAATTTTGTTATAATCGTTACGATTATACTTTTTATGACATTATGAACTGAAAAGTAATTTTGTTATAATCGCTATGAAGGGAAACAAATATTATACAAAAATTGTGAGACGGGAATTTGCAACGAGGCAAATCAGACATTCGATATTCAGCAGCGTTATAATAGTGAATAATTTTAATAACGATGAAAATTATGTACATATTTACAGGCTTGTAAACACTTATTCGTAATACGACACGTACATTAAGGGCCTTAACGCACTACTTCGTATGAAACGCGTTTTCTACTCGATTAACGGATACGAACGCAACGTCCCGCGCGAGTCGCGCGTCTGTCAATTTCGCGCGGTGCAAAATATTGTACCTCTGAGAGTCTATACGAAAAATATATCAAAAGGGCCTACTTTTGAGCGTATCGAAATGCTGGGTTTGTGTGCTCACGCTGATTCGGAAATAA
This sequence comes from Tetramorium simillimum, assembly GCA_011636635.1. Taxonomy (NCBI): domain Eukaryota; kingdom Metazoa; phylum Arthropoda; class Insecta; order Hymenoptera; family Formicidae; genus Tetramorium; species Tetramorium simillimum. Next base: position 11,694 of record VBVQ01003826.1, read on the forward strand.
TAATACAGGCTGCGTAGCTCGCCTCTTCATCCTGGAAGGGTGCAAGGCACGCTCCAATTTTTCATCTTGCTTATTAAAAATTGACGTGAAACTACACAAAAGAATTACGTGTCAGGATACATACAATTTTAAATTATTAATCAATTTTCTTTCGTTTCACGCCGAGAAATCGTACAAGAATTTACGGGAAACATAGAAGAACTTATTAAAGAGTACGCTGGAAAAAAAAACAATGTTCTTTTCTCTTTACATTTTCGCAAAGAAGATTTATAAAACTATATTTATTGACGGACCGTGTCGATAAACTCTTATCTCGCTTCCGTTATTCTACCGGCGAGTAAGCTTCTTCCGCTTCGGGAAAAGATACGCAAGAAAATCCGCCGTTCAAACATGCGGAGGGCCAACCGCCTTTTTGCGCCGCCCTCGTCCGCCGATTTTGGGCGTTATTCCAGGAGGATCCCGCCGTTATCTCCTTCCAGGATGAATCCACGCCGAGTCGGTGTCGCGGCGCCAAAAAATCGCGAGGGTCTTCGTCCTCTTCGCAGATATGTGTCGATTTTTCCTCGCTTTCTTTCCTCGCGCGTGGCAAACGCGACGGGTTCTTTCCTATACTTTTACAAGGGAAGTACACCATTTGTCGCGCTGAAAACGGAATTCCGTCGAGTAACTGCGCCGCGTAGTTTCCGCCGTGCGAAAAACGCTTCCTCGTTCGAGAGCGAGAAGGAGCCCGGGATAAGGACGGGATATTATACGGAGTGACGCTCGTATCGAGAGCAGTTTTTTTCCCCGGTACGTCGAGTACCCTCGCGGATGCGTTGCATAGGCTTCGCTATCGCGTAATACGAGTTTCAATCACAATAACATTTTTCTTGTTATGTTTTTTGTTCGTGTAAGGCAATAACATATAGCGCCCCCCCCCCCCCCCCCCGGTGTACTCGCAACAGCCACTCGTTTCTAGTCAAAATACGCTGCAGGATCGAAATATATCCAACCGGCGTAATTGCGTATTGATCGGCGCCGACAGTTGATAACGCGCGGATTGCCGATGGTGATTTTCCGGTCTTTGTGCTACTTTCATATACTTTCATATTTCGGTATTTGTATGCGTACGCGCGCGCGTGTGTATGTATTTACTTATATAGATATAATATATACACACACACTCGCATATATATGTGTGTATATATACTCCTTTTTTGCGATCAGATTCTCGTTTATGCTTACGCGCAAGAGCTCACGATAAAACCATCTCGAATCGATACATAGCGATGGCTAAAGTGACCCTAATAATGCTCGCCAGGTAGCTGTATGCCGTAACTAGACGGAGGAAACTTTATTCCAAGTTATTATTCAATAAAGCTAGCGAGTAGTATATTATCGGCTGCATAACCATCGGCAACAGTCGGATATAATTTCAGGACGATATTTTGCTCTTGAAAGGAACGCCGACACTCCACGCAAATTTGCGCGAAAAAAAAAGAGAGAGAGGGAGATAAATAAATAAAATTCCGTAAACGTTTAACGAACTTCATTTTTATCAAGTTTTACGTACCGTGACGGAAAGTAATGCAATTTTTTAGCTTAAAGCAGTTCAATGCTTTTTTTTTTTTTAATTCGATTCACGACGGCAATTGAATTCTCCATACCTGGTTTTTATACAAATACAAATCCATTGGAATGTCGCGTTATTCGTATTCGCGCTATCGATCAACACCTGGTGTAATTCCCTTGCTTCGGTGTCTAACGAGGAAAAAAAAAATAAAACACTCGATTCACGGCGACGCTTGCCAATGTCGTTTTGTCCGATTGCCGGCTTGGAGTTGCGGGATTATTGTTAATTACGACGACACGTCGGGGACGAGGCTGAGGCGGAAGGAAGGACCGAGTGTACCTCTCCTTTAGGCTCGGTCGGCGCGCGCTGTGTTGGGGGGATATTTCAATATCGATCGAAAATACGATAGTAATTTCGTACGCATGACATATACCCGATATGAGATTAACTATGCCTTACAATTAGTCAGAAGAGGGACGACAGCGACCCGATTAAGCGTTTCGCGTGGTTATCGAGCGGGATTCGACTCAATCGCGTTGCCTATGGCCTGCGGCCGCGGGGCCCCGCGATTTATTTTTACAACGAAAGGCTCGTTTATAAAAAAGATACTCCGGAGCAGGTCGCGAGTCGATTGTTGCGCGATGTCAACACGGCGGGACGTGAAAATGACGCTTGACAGATATTGCCGTGTCACGGAGACGTACTTCTCTTGATATCTTTTTGTTTAAATGTGCGTATCGTAGGACATTGTTAGAATGCTACTTCCTTAGCGGCATTCGACATTCAGCTGTATACCGACCGAGATCTGGTAGGAACTAAAGATAGAGAAGTACACTCACGGAGTAACACGGTTAATAAAACAGTCGAAAGAATGGTAAAAGTGGAAACGGAGAAAATTAAGAGAGCGTCTCAACAAACACTCTTGCGCGAGAAAAATCGAATTGTAAATTAATTTTTTACGAGATGTCTAATTATCGGAGTCTAATTATCAGGATTAGACATGTTGATTGTCAATTTCACGAAATAATTCTTGTATGATTTTTCTCGTAGATTTTCTTCGTCTCGCTTTTCTTCGAGATCATTCGTATGAATAATTTGTCCACCGTGTGCAGGCATAAAAAAAAATCACTCGCGACTGCCTCCGTGGCTATCATTAACTCTGCTTTGTACAGGAAAATCGCCGAAACGCGGGGTGGATGCGGGGGAAAGGGTGGACGATAGCGATTCCGGTGAAAGCGTATTCGCGGGGTCCGAGGTGGGCCCAAGAAGACAATCCGGTTTTGGGAAGATCGTCGTCCGGCCGTCGCGCGACAGCACGACCGCCAGACGAATAGAAATGATATGTCGTGAAAAATAGAGAACCCCTTTGTATAGATCCGTAGTAAGAATAACACATCGAATCGTATCTCGAAAGCGATACAAAAGACGCCGCCTCCCGCGACGTTTCCCGCCTAGAGACTTTGGACGATCTAAACGAACGCGCGGGGAGTCGGATCGTGCGGGTCCGCGCGATCCATGGATCGGCAGAGCGATCGATCAACCGCGATCGTCCGCCCCGCGCGGGCACGAGAATACATTTAGAGCCTAGAGCGCACGTAATTGTAGATTTCGCCAGGTCTGTGAAATTGGCACCACGAAATTACGAATTTTCAATCAATTTCTTTACAAAATTGATGTGGCATTTGATTGTCCATAAATTTGTTCACATTTGCTTATAAATAATTAGTTTTTGTCCACCCAAATGAAAGATCAATCCTTGTCCCAAGTACCGACGATGACGTTTTTTATATATAATTTTTTTGCAAAGTGAACAAAAAGGATTATTTATTTATTGACAAATGTGGACAAATGACGGACAATCAGAATCCATATTTTAAAAAAGCGCGTTTAAGAGGATAATAATAATGAAATTTTTTCATTTAAGTACTCTTGAATTTTTTATTTGCAAGATGGACAAAAAGCGATTATTTATGAATAAATGTGGATAAATTGTAGACAATCAAACGTCACAGCAATTTTGTAAAAATTCGCATTTCGGGATGCCAACTTCACAGACCTGATTTCACCGTACGCCACGGCGACGCGTAAATGGACGTACACTTATTATATGCATATCGGTATCGCGATATTTAACGCTTACGCGGATTAGGAATTAGTAGTAGATAGGGTGAAAACCGATCTCCTAATGTTTACATGATTAGGAAGCAACGTGGAAAAGGAAAAGAAAGGAAGAGAGAAGGGGAGGGAGGGGAAAAAAAGGAAAAGAAAACGCTCGTCGTTATTATCGCGCGGCTGCGATCGATGTGATCAGGGCAACGACGAGGATCGTCCATTGGACTGCAACACTTGCGGATCCTGAAACATTAAAGACGAACTTTCGTTAGCTTCTCTTTTCATTATCTTTTTTTCTTGAAAAGTCGCTAATTGCCTTTGTGCGCGAGAGTAAAAATATCCCCGGTTCGGATGAAGCTTTGACATCGGAATTCTCTCTGACATCGAAAAATTGGATCGCTGATGAATTCTTAAAAAATGTTGAAAATTGAAAAAAAATTGTATTTATACGTATGAAACGTTCAGAATAGAGAGATTCGCAGTTAGACTACAGTTGTTGACAATGCACTCGCGTAAGACACAGACTTGCAGAGGATTGTAGCGAATTTGCGATATGCATCCCTTAAACGGCTAATTCGGACGCCGAACTATATCCCACGTATTCATTTCGCGAAGCCCGAGCCCTCGTTCTTGCCGTAATTTAGTTCGGGATTTGAATACAGTGTGGCTGTAATTAATCAGTTTTTATTGCGGGACCCGGGCGATAGCACTATCGCGGATTAGAGCATCGAGTAATTAGTTCCCGTTGTGATTAATGCCGCATGTACGGCGGCACAGGGATTCGTTTTAATACTTAAGGGGCCTTAATCCCGATACTCCTCATTTACTCGCGCGACTGGGCTTTTCGATGCCCCGAAACGAATTCTCCTCGCGTAATATTGCTGTAAAAAATACCGCCGCGTTTTAAAACACCGTTTACCGCAAAACAAATATAAATATCCGCGCGGATCGCGACGCTTGAAAATTCGCCATCGACGTGCACGCGTCGAAAATATGCATATTTACAATCGGTTTAGGTCGCGAAATATTTCCGGCGGAAAGCAAAAAGTCCTTTAATACGGCGAATTAATTGTCACACGCGTGTATGCGCGACTGCGAAATTACCTACGATGGTTTCCGGTCGGAATAAGCTCGTAAAAAAAAAACCGCGGTTCGGGTGCTGGTAAAAAAAAAGAAAATAAACAAAATGCAATCCGTAATATTTTGGCAGCGAGCGTGCCGCGATCGCGGCTCCGCTCTTTGGTACATCAAATCCGACAGCGGAGTAATCTAGCGGGCTTCAAGTACTGAGGGGAATCTACAACCCCCGCACGCGCAGAGTTGGACCTAAGTGAATTTTTCATCTTCCGCACCCCTGTTTGTAATCGATGATTCACCGCTGATCGCGAACCGCGTAGATGCGACGGAGAATTTTTCAAAAAATCATGAAAGCGTTAGAGAATGCTACGTGGGAAATTGTAAGTGACACGAGAAGTAACGTTCGGGGAGGGAAGTAACTTTTTAATTGAACATACGTTATCCTCCGGTAGCGAAACTACAGGACTAGCTACGATTCCGCTAATTACGGTTATACCAATAATCAACGTCGGTGCAACTGGACCTTAATTATTTTAACTTGCGCTACCCAACTTTTAGACAAGGTAAAAGTTGAATTCAGCATTCGGGAAGGTTAATCGATAACGGGGGAAACGTTGCGCAATTGCGGTGTAGGGTAGGAAAGTAACGGGCGATATCCGAGGGCGAGGGGGAAGGAGGA